>JADBJO010005097.1:0-87500 GCA_016801955.1 Conus betulinus
CTGCAAGCACAGAATTTTCAGATGTAAGGATAGAAGTATGACAAGAAGGCAGAAAACAAAGGGAATGATAGTAATTTGCAAGCACAGAATTTTCAGATGTAAGGATAGAAGTATGACAAGAAGGCAGAAACAAAGAGAATGATAGATAATTTGCAAGCACAGAATTTTCAGATGTAAGGATAGAAGTATGACAAGAAGGCAGAAACAAAGAGAAGATAGATAATTTGCAAGCACAGAAAGATGTAAGGATAGAAGTAGGACAAGAAGGCAGAAACAAAGGGAATGATAGATAATTTGCAAGCACAGAATTTTCAGATGTAAGGATACAAGTATGACAAGAAGGCAGAAAACATAGGGAATGATAGATAATTTGCAAGAACAGAATTTTCAGAAAGTATGGATATGCTGACTTGATGTGAATGTGCCATTCTACTGATCAGTGATGTATGCATTATTTCAGATGATTTTTGAATAATTCTGAGATAACTTTTGATGTGTGCTCTGGTTTTTCTTGCTTCATTAAGAAAACAAAAAATGTGTTTCTATGTGAAAGATTGTAAGCTGTGGAGGAAAACAAGTCCAGTCAAACAATTGTTTTGTCATTATTGTTTTTGTTGTAATCGTACCCCGGCTAAAAGACTCCAGGGATCATCCAAACAGCCGAAGTACTTGAACACTATGGTACAAATGCATCAGCTGGGAATGAGAACATTACGTGTGTGACTGTTCTTGATTACCCTGCCACATGGGCAGCCCACACTGCTACTTTGGGGGAGTTTTGTCATTATGAAAATGATTTTGTAAAGATTTATAAAAGAAAAAAGGAAGAAGGGGAGAGGGGTAGGGGGGTCAGCAAAAGAGGGGGTTGGGTAGAGATGAAGGAAAAGGATATTTAAGTGTGTATGTCAAATCCTTCACAGATTGTATATGTAAACCATCAAATTCCATTTCATGTACAGACCTACCCACCTTCTTTCTATTTTTTTTCTTTTTTTTTTTTTTTTTTATTTAACCTCTCTTATAGAGAGACTTTTTTTTTCTTCTCGAGTGAGCCACATCGGTGATACAGTTTGGTTGACTTTGTTTGCTCTTGGTACATACTGGAGACATACCGTCTGTAATTCTGGATGGTTTGGGGTGTAATAGTTGTCAGAATGGTGTCAGTGGTAGGTCAGTAGCTATGATTTGTAAAACTGTTTCTCTATTATCCATTTACGGTTATTTTGTTAGAGCACTGTGGCACAGTTGTTAGCATCACAGACCTAAAGGGAGGTCAAAGGTCAAAGCCCTCTGAGGACCGGTGTGGAAAAGTTTAGCCCTTGCTTTCTGAGCAGTTATTGCCGTTTTTTTTTTTTTCCTTTCTTTTCATGGCAAGAACAAACGATGAAAAGTAACAGCAGGTAAGATTGAGCCATCTGGATTATTGTCTGTAAAAGATGTTAGATTTAGAAAGAAAGGTGATTTTTAATTTTGGCATTTGTGATTAGAAAGAAGAGTTGATCTGCAGATTAAACTTTATACATTAAGTACCTGCTAGGAAACTGCAGAGAACATCACATACTTAGGCCTTGTGTTTCAGTTTCATTTTTATTCAAAGTGGTAGAAAGACAGAATTCTTGAACATACATGCAAACTGATGCTACATCTGATGCTTTCATTCATTACAGGGCAGTGTATTTAAACATGGCTGTCCTGTAGTTTTTAGGAATGAAACACTTCTATGAGAGCTGGTGGGAATTTGTGTGTGTGTGTGTGTGTGTGTGTGTGTGTGTGTGTGTGTATGTGCTGCTTTTCTTAAGATCTAGTTTCTTTTTACTATTGCGGGGCAGAGCACAAAGTCATCCAATAAAGTTCCGTGAGATAAAAAAATTCATCTACAAAGTACTTTTATGAATGAAACTTCTAGTGTTTTTTCCTACTGTCCACAGGGCAGCACACTAAAATAGTTGTTACACCATGAAATTCAGCAGTGAAATAGTTAAATCAGGAAAGCCACTTCTTGTTCACCCTGTGTTCACTCCTACTGTTCCCAGGGTAGAGCACTTGAACAGTGTTACCCCCTAAAATTCAGCATCAAAACACTGTAATGAGGGGAGTGTCTTCTCGAACACCCAGTGTTTCTTCCAATTGTTCCCAGGGCAGTGCACTAAAACACTGTTATCCCATAAAATTCAGCTACAAACTTTTTTTTTTTTTTTTTTTGGCTGTCCCAACTTCTGTGCCACCTCAGTAGCAGTGCACCCATGCCGCTCATTCCGACACGCCGTTCACAGCCCCAGCCCAGTCAGTCCCGCTGCAGCCCCAGCACCGGCAATCCACAGGGAGTAGTCAGTGGTAAATCATCAAGAGGCAACCCACTGGAGGAGACACTGCACTGCTGCCGAGTCACTTCAGTGATGTTCAGTGGCGCCTGTTCTGATCCAACATACCCAGGACACCACCTACTAAGCCCCCTACTGACGACAATAATTGCTTAGTCGCGGAGCGGAGGGTGTGAGTGAGCTCTCCCTCCAGAGGGCACCACTAGCGACGAACTGTTTTGATAAGAGGGGTTTCTTCTCTGAACACTTGTGTTTTTTCCTAGTGTTTCAGGGCAGTGCACTATATCATGAGGCATCCAGTAAAGTTCAGGGATGACACTCTTGTATGAGCGGGGATGCTTCTCTCAACGACTGGTGTTTCTTCCTACAAATCCAAGCCAGAGTGTTAAAATGTTATCCAGCAAAATTCAGAGATGACATATCTGGATGGGGGGGGGGGAGAGGGTTCTTCTCCGAACATGTAGCATTTCTTCACACAGTAAAGGTACCTATTCTAAAAATACCATAGGACACAGCACTTTGATAATCAAACATAGATTCAACAATACTGGTAATAAGAGTACTTAGCAACTAGTAGTGGATGAATCAGTAAATGCTATCACCATTCCTATCAGCAAGGTTGATTCATAGCACTAGTTTGCATAAGCATTATATTGATGGAAGGAATTATGTATAGTAATTCCAATAGTTATAACCTTAGAAAGAAATAGAGACATTGATACATGAGACATTCACCTTGTCGTTCTTTCTAATAATGACACCAAATGACCTCTATAATGAACACACACACACACACACACACACACACACACACACACACGTGCGCACACACGCGCACACACACACACACGTGTATATAAGCATTACATAAACACTGCCAAGTGGTGTAAGGAGAGCAGTGCGAATCTAAAGTGGCATGGGTCATTGGAACAGGAGAGGGATAACATTACATTGTAAAGCACTCAAATTCCTTTACCAAAAAATATATAAAACAGTCCAGTCACACAATTGCAAATAATATGAGAAAAGGTAAGTTATCCATTTCCACATATGTAGATGCTTACACATCACAAAGGAAGCTAAGGTACAATAGGGCAATAGGGCAACCAATTTTCCTCAAATTGTCCTATACTATGATTAAGAAAAGCCAAATATTTTTCATGTTTGAATCTGTGTCCTAATACTGTGAGAAAGACATGTAGGTCAGGAGGGGAATTTTGTAATTTGCATTTGTAAATGTAAAACTTGGCAAAGAGCAGAACAAAATCAATAGCTTTATCTGTTTTCACATGCTGTTTGGTACCAAATAAAACCAACTCTTTGTCAATAATGAAGTTGTCACAGTGCTGGCATTTATTTTTTAATAGACTTTGCAGATTTCTCCAGAACCTCTGTACAATAATGCAGTCAAAAAGCATATGATCAATGGTCTGCTCATCATCTTCACAGAAGTTACAGATAGGGGATTCAATAATTTTACACAGAAATAAATACCTCTGTGTTGGGAGCAATCTGTGCAAAAGCCTGCATTGAAACCATCTAAGCTGCACATCTGTAGAAGCCTTATAGCAATGGGAGAAGATGATTTTCCAATTAAGGTTTTCAAAAAGATTATTCCATTTATGGATAGCTGTTGGGGGGGCATTGTTTCCATTTAGAAATGTTTTGAACAAATTTGTTACCTTTTAATATAAAACCAGGCTTTTGGGTCTCGGGGCTTGTATCTAGAAGTTAAAGATATCTGGAGTTTTTGAAAATAGGTACGAACTGCATTTAAAATGCCTTCGTATAGGAGAAAATTGGTATTTATACCTTGATATATTTTGCAAGAATTCTTGGTATGTCATCCAATTGCCATTTTCATTCAACAGTTGTTTCACAAAGAAAATACCATAATCACTCCATTCTTGTACAAAAATCACCCTTCCGTCCCTCAAAATATTGATATTGTAATGAATACATTCAACCATAAAATCATGCACAGAGATGGGACAGCATCTGGAACATAATAATTTCTTATAGTGTTTTCATAACATCTTTCCAGAATGGGTTGTTAATAACATTCATAACAACATTTGAAAATTCTACCCCAAGATTACCTATAATGCCCAGGTTAGGGTACATATTAATGGTAAACTCCCTCCAATCAGATTCACACATTAATCTTCTCAACCAACTTATTTTCATTGCAGAGATAAATTTCTAACATTCAACATTCTGAGTCCCCCCTCGCAGTACTGTTTTTGAACAACAGATTTTTTTATTTTACTTCTCTTACCATTCCATAAAAATGTGTACAATTCCTTTTCTAATGCATCAATAAAATTCTCTGGAGGGTCTGGTAAATTAATTATAGATGGACTTTACTAAACGCTAAAGTTTTAATTACTATAATTTTACCAAAAGGGGTGATATTTCTTTTTTTCCAAAGAGCGAGAACCCTTCTTATCTCAAAAAAGTTTTTCTTCATAATTGATTGGTACAATGGTATCAATGTTAGTGGAAAATTTAATGCCAAGAATTTTGAAAATGCCAGGATCCCAGACAAAATTTTTATCCCTCCTGTATCTAATTGGAGATTTTTTTTTCTACTCCCAACCACACACTTGGGATTTGTCAAAATTGATTTTTAAAACCAGAAATTCCTGCAAATTTAATGAGGATAGATACTGCCTCATTAAATGATCTTTCCGAACCATCCAAACACAAGCTAGTGTCGTCGGCAAATTGCGATAAGAGAATATCTTTGTTATTAATTGTAATTCCTTTAATAAGTTCATTGGAGCGGATCATCAGTGACAAGATTTCTGCACAAATTAGATATAAATAAGGAGAGAGCGGATCACCTTGTCTGACCCCTCTCTCCATTGAGAACCATGAGGAGTACTGACCATTTACAGAAATACAAGTAGAAGTTTGGGTGTAGAAATTTTTAATCCATTTTATGATGTCAGGTCCAAAGTTAAAGAATTTCAAACATTTATGTAGGAATGACCAAGAGACACTGTCAAACGCCTTCTCAAAGTCGATTAGAAAGAGCATTCCTGGAATATTTTCTTTTTCGGTATACAAAAGCACATCATATATCAATCTTATATTCTCCCCTATATATCTTCCCTTTAGAAATCCTTTTTGACTTTCATGTATGATGTATGGAAGCATACTCTTAAGGCGATTAGCTATGCAGGCAGATGCAACTTTGTAAGTGGTGTTCAATAAGGAGATGGGTCGCCAGTTTTTAATGAATCTTTTTGGTTTAGCATCTTTGGGAATACATGTTATTATTCCTTGTCGCTGGGTAATAGATAGCTGACCTTTGGAGAATCCCTCGTTAATTGAGCGCACAAGGTAAATACCAATATCAGTGAAGAAAAATTTTAGGAATTCTACGGTAAACCCATCAGGCCCAGGGCTTTTATAATTTTTCATGTTTTTTAGAGCAATGGCAGCCTCTTCAAGTGTAATCGAACCCTCTATTGATTTACTCTCTGTATCAGACAACACTGGTGCACCTGGAAGTTCATCCGAGATGTTGATATCTGCCACATCTCTAGAGCTATATAAATTTTCGTAAAAATGTTTAGTTTCAGAAAGAATACTATTTTGGTCTGAAATGACTGACCCGTCTTCCCTCTCTAAGAAGGGGATTGATTTATCGAGAAAATTTCGATTTTCAAGATTACAGAAATACTTGTTGATCTTTTCGCCTTGGTTCAACCAGCGGACCCTTGAACGCATTGCCACACCTTGGATTCTATGATCCCTGATTTCTTGTAGTTCCGTTTTTAAATTCTCTAGTTTAGGAATGTCTTGTTCGTGTAGATTTCGTTCAATATTTTTAATGTTTGCTTCAAGCTCCTGTTCTGTCTTTAATTCCATCTTTTTTTTTATGTGAACTGTATGAGATTTTTTTTCCCCCTAATTTCAAGCAATAGGGGTTTCATAAAAAAGTTGATCATCAATTTGAAATGACAAGTTCTCATTCTTTATATTGTCAATGTTATCCAAATTGTAAATGGGTAATGCATATTGTTTTTTTTTACCTCGCTTATTACTTTTTTAATTTCTGAAATGTATGTTTGTCTTTTAATAAACTGTTATTAAATTTCCAGAAAGGACGGTCCCGTTTGAACTGCTCTTTTTTTTAACATTAATGTAACAAGAGAATGATCAGACCTATAACCAGGATCTATGCGAACATCTTTAACTTCTGACAATATTTCCTCGGTGATCATGAAATAGTCAAGTCTCGCTTGTTTGAAAGAGTTGAATTTTCGCCATGTATATTCCCTTTTGTCTGGATACATATCTCTATAAACATCAAATAAATTGTATTTTGTCATTATATCCCTTTATTTTTTCGCGAGTTCTTGGACGATTCGTGACACTGGTGTAATTTCGAGCATCTATATCCCTGTTCAATGCACAGTTCCAGTCTCCATTAATTATAACGTGTTGGTTGCCAATGCGTTCAATGTGTTCGCACACTCTATCAAAGAATTCAGGGTTATCACCACCACTGGGCCCATATAGGTTCACTAGAGTAAACATTTTTTTTCAAAAACTCAATATTCATTATAATGTAACATCCATTCCTATCTCTAATTACATCAAGCAACCTGTACTCAAAATTGCTATTAAAGAGCACAGCAACTCCATTTTTGTTTGTTTCTGTGCCACACAACCATACATTATAACCCCAGCTGGCTCTTATAAAGCTCTCGGAATCTTCTTTTAGATGAGTCTCCTGAAGACAATATATGTGAGACTCTTTTCTTCTTAGAAAATCAAAAACATCTCTTCGTTTTTTTGAGTTATTGAGCCCATTACAGTTTAATGAGCAAATTTTAAACGAATGATTCTGAGCCATCATGTTTTACAGGACAACAACAAAAACTAGTTAACGAGATAAACAGATCAACTATCTTCCTAGAAATTTTGGGAAAGAAAGTGTGAAAAACTAACCAAAATCTGAACTACACACTGCCAATAAAGTGCATTATTCCATTTGCTTATGTATGAGCTAACACTTGCAACAATTGTCAGCAATAACAAGCATCCCAGACCTGTCCCAGTTATCACTTTTTTGCAGATGCACAATAAAAACAAATTTGACCCAGTTTCAGTCTCAACCACAAGCACACTACATATCACGTATACGACAGACATGAGTGACAAATTACAAAACATTAACTTGAAAACAACAATATAAACACTAACCTGTTTTATATAAGGCCCACCGCCATTACTCCAACACGAATAAGCACAAGTTATAATTAGAATGAACAGAAAACGTAAGTTTCTTCTCCAAAACCTGAAAGTAAACATTGGAATTGTCACGCTACACTGGTGACTATTTTTGGTACACAAGTCACGTGATCAAAGCACTACTTGAACTTGTTTTTATCATAAACGCAAAGAGAGATAATGGGAAGAAAACCGCGCAAAAAGGTACACAGGGCGACGTCTATCTGGCGTCCTTTTGTATTTAATTCATTTGCTTAGGATGATTTTCATAACCATGAGGTAATAAAAGGAATTTACACAAACATACAAACCACAGGATTACTCCCCTGACCCTATCTGTCAAGTCTGACCTTGACCCCTACTCTAAACAATGTCGACCATCGACTTAGCCACAGAACAACACAAGATATTTTATGACCGGGCAAAAGACTCTACAAACTTAAAAACAACAGTATGAAACCAGTTCGAGTGTACTCAAATCAGTCAGTGAAATGCACTACAGAGGTCATCCATAATCATACTGATCTACTGCAATAACGGACGACATTGACATATGCCTATCACTGAAAGCAGACGCACATGAAAGCAGACGAC
Organism: Conus betulinus; assembly: GCA_016801955.1. Taxonomy (NCBI): domain Eukaryota; kingdom Metazoa; phylum Mollusca; class Gastropoda; order Neogastropoda; family Conidae; genus Conus; species Conus betulinus. The sequence continues at coordinate 8,163 of JADBJO010005097.1, forward strand.
ATCCTGTGACATATCGGAAACAGTCTTGGCCTAGGCCTAACGTAACTGTGTAACATCGGAGAGGGTTTTAACATTAATAATCCTACCATTAACTGACTTCATTATCACCTTTCCGTTTTTTGTCCACGCCTGCTGACAAATTGACGTCTCATTTTTGACTGCACAAAGTAACTGGTAAGCTCGGGGAGTCAGATCCTCCACTACAGTTATCTTCGTGCCTTTCAAGTTCTTACGGGCGTATAGCACAGAGTCACGAACACGACGCGAAACGAACCTTACAATAATTCCGCGACCCGAGGCTTTCGGAACACTGTTTTTTCCAGCTTTAAGCCTTTCCTGTTTCGGGCCCACCCGATGCACAGCTTCAATATCCTCTCTCCTTACCTTGATTTTGAGTTTTTATCACAGATGAGAGAGAGAATCTTCTCCTCGCACTGCAGGCCCGTTTCCTCAGCCCCGTTCTCATCTTCCTTCACCCCAAAGATGCGGAGATTGTTCCTGCGGGAATAAGCAGAAAGATCCTCTGCACGGCGATCGGCAAGTTCGGCCAGATGCCGCACTTCCGCCAGCTGGGTGGACATCTGCTGTTCCCTCTTCCTGCTGTCCTCGATCTCCTTTCTCAGTCGATCGTTCTCCGCCTGGACCGAAAAAAAGTGTAGCTCTCAACTCCTCCACAGTCTGTGTGTCAGCTTCGCAATGTCCGCCCCATTGGCACATAGTTTCTGCATAAGATCCGCGTTAGAAATCTCTTGCTGGTGCGGAACCTCGTGTACAGGGGAGAAAACTGCATCGGTAGCCTCAGATGTCAACAGGGGCGAGTCGTTTCCCTTGGTCACACCGTCGTCCATGTTTTCCTCCTGCGGTTTGTAAACAAACTTAGACAGAGTCTCTTTAGTGGCCAAAGGAGTACTCATAGCCTTTGGTTTCTTGGGCGTAAAGTTTGATTGTTCACCATCACCACTTTGCACACTAGAATTAGTCGCTGAGCTGGATCCTGTCTCTACACCACCTCGTCCCGCTGCTGTTTACGTTTTTCGATACCGCTTATGGCCGACCATTTCCAGTCCGATTTCCACCATTCATTCTCACTCTGGTTTCACATCATCGGCGAAAGCAAGTATTCCAAATTTTTCGTGTGGAGGTAGGCAGCGGTCGCACTGTTAATTCTGCTGCATTTTGGTCAGCTAGTCTTGCGATAATTAACTGAAACAGTTAATTATGTACGCCGCTTTCCAAAAGACGTCTGCTCCGGACGCTTAGCAGTGCTCACCCCAGGGATGAAACTTTTGTATCCGGAGAGCTGCTTTGTTGACGACGAGCCTGTTTCAAGGCAGGGCTCTAAAAACTTGGTTATCCTCTACATGAGTTCAGGGACAAAACACTAGTTTTGAGGGAGGGCTCCTTCTGTGAGCGCCCAGAATGTTTGCCAACTGTTAAGGGGCAGTGCACTCAAACATAGTTATGCTGCAGAACAGCTCAGGGCTGTAACACTTATTTTGGGGGGGGGGGGGGGGGGGAGGCTTCCTTCTCAGAACACCTGAAGTTTCTTCCTACTGTAAATGGGTTGAAAGATGAAAAGTTAAACTTTCCGTAGTCAAAAAGCCATAGAGGCGGTGAACTATCAGAGGTTCACCGTGTCTAGGACATGACGTGATGGATGCGGGGCTCACCCCTCTCCTTCCGCCGCCTTTCACCTTCCCTGAACTGAACTGAATCAGCTACCACTTACTGCTGGATGGACAGGGAGGGTTTACGAGCTGGAAAAGAAAAAAAATCAGATCTCACATGTAGTTGAAACTCACAACCAGGCAGACACTCTGACCATTGGACCATGGCCCCTCTGTTACTCAAACATCATCATCCTATAGAGGAGTTTGGGGCTGGGACACTTGCATGCAGGAAGGCGAGGAGGGTGATAGGTCTCCTCTGAACACCAGGAGTTTCTTCCTAGAGTTACAGGGCATTGCACTGAAACGGGAGTTCATGGACAAAACACTTGTAGAATGGAAGGGTGGGAGGAAGGGTGGGGGAAGAGGGGAGGCTACTTCTTCAAACACCCCACAGTTTGTAGCATTGCAGGGTGGAGCACTAAAACATGGTCATCCTTTGAAATTAAAAGCGACCCTTTTCAAAAGTGTCTGTGGAAGATTCTGACTGGACGTGGAATGGACAGCTGGTGAGAATTTTGCAATGAAATCTGCTGAAAACTATTTGTTGCAATGTGTTACTGAATATTCAGGACGCATTTGACAGATGATTTTAAGGTCATGATGGTGATTGTTGCAGGGATACGCAGCCATCATGCGGGTGCCGGCAGCAGCAGTGGCGGGGCAGGTAGTGAGGCCGGCTCAAGGGGGGAAAATCGTCTGTAAGTCGAGGGCTTGGTTTGGTCTGTAGATTATGGGGAACTGAAATGGGGGGAATATTGTTTGTAAGTCAAGGGCTTTGGTTGGTCTGTAGATTATGGGGAATTAAAATGGGGAAAAAAAATTACTGTAAGTCGAAGGCTTGGGTTGGTTTGTAGATTATGGGGAATTGAAATGGTGAGAAAATCGTCTGAAAGTTGAGGGCTTGGTTTGGTCTGTAGATTGTGGGGAATTGAAATAGGGGGAAAATCGACTGCAAGTCGAGGGCTTGGGTTGGTCTGTAGATTATTATGGGGAATTGAAATGGGGGGAAAATCGATTAAGTCGAAGGCTTGGGTTGGTCTCTAGATTATGAGGAATTGAAATGAAAGAGTAAGAGGTAGGTGTGCTTTCTGTTGAGGATTTGTGTGCTAATATTTGTGATGATTTTGATTTATTTGGACTCGCTGAGGAAGAGAGGGTTTGATGTTCACCTGATTATTCCCAAAGATAATGAAGGCATAGTGGAAGTGAATAAGATGAGGAAAATTCAGCGCTGTTGTGTTACAAAGATCCAACACTGCCCATGGAAAAAGTTGTCTTTACAAATACATAAGGCTGACAAGACTACCTGTATGTCTGTTGGATATAGAACAGGTTTCATTTCAGTCTCCTGCTAGGTGCATGTTGCATCATCATCTCTTGGTGGACTGCATAGAAACAAGGCATCAAAACTTAAACTGACTTGTGACTTGAGGTAATGACTATGTGATGACAGTATGGATCAGAATGTTCACAGCTTTCTGGCAACAAGTTTTGACGTGTTTAATGTGACTAAGAAAGTTGAACATTTGGTTGAAAATAACCACCAGAAATTTGGCCTCCTTTACAGCTGGAGTGGGAGATTTCCCTCTTTAGATTTTAGGATCAGCAAAGAACTTTCGAAAATTATGAAAGTGAATTTACTGTCTTAGAAGCAGAAAACATAAAGCTGTTGCTGCAGAAGTTTCAGTGGAACAGAGCAGGCAAACTGGCCTAGTTTGCGGAAAGTTTGATTTGGCAAGTGTACGTAGCCAAACATGGAGTGTAGGGAAAAAGTCGGTTTTTATCTGGAACTTCATTGAACAGGGGAGATAATCTGTTTTTCTAACTGGTTTCCTTTGTTGGCTATTTTTTCAGATCTGACAGACCGTCCACCTCGCGTGAGAGGACCCAAGAACATGCCAGCAGATTGGTCTGTCCCTGGCAAGAATCCTCATGGCGGTACATTCCTGTGAAGCTTGATGCAGTTGGTCATGGCTAAGTACAAGCTGTCTTGCTTCATCAAGGTCCCGCACACTACTTACATGTGGAGGGGGATGTTGTTACCTCCTGTCAATGTACAGCTGAGATTATGTAAGGTACAGGTATTTCGACTTCCAGTTCTCTTGGAAATGGGTTAAAAGAGGGATATATACGCAAGAACAGTGATGGGAATGGTGTCTGTGTTAAGTAATTCGTTTATCCGAATCCTCAACATTCCATAGTTCCTTTATCCATCCCTTTAAGAGATGTGGCAAGTGCCATGTTTTTGATGTAGCACAGTTTAGTTGCCAATGCAATGCTTTAAATGCTATGCCAAAAATGAAAAATGAAAACAAACAAACAAAAAAAAAAAGAAAGAAAGAAAACCTGCTTCATGGACGTGGCTTAAACAGAATTAAGACAGGGTAGTCTCGAGCATGTAGACTTGTTTCATCAAATCATTGTCAAGTTCACTACGAAGAGCAAGGAAAAGGTAGAAGAACATCATTGCCAAAGGCAATTTTTTATTTTGCTGCACTATCAGTAGGTTCATTGCCAGCTTCTTTTTTTTTTTTTTTTTTTTTTTTTTTTTTTTTTTCGTAGGTGAAGTCAAAACCAGGCAGTAAGTAGTGAGATTTCCATCATCTTAGTCCGCCATCATGTCTTGGGTGAAGGGAAGTGTGAGTGGAAGTCCTGTTGAGTTTGATTTTTTTGCATGGCATATTAGTGCTACGCTTTAATTTGGAATGCTAACGTCAAAATACGACACTGTGCTTTTGAAGTTTTGGCAGCTTTGCTTTTGCTGTTCTTCCTCGTCCTTGCCCTACTTTGAAATGGCTTTTGTCATTGTGAAGAAACTGGAACTGTGTTATTTGAGTGAAGCGGCAGACAACTTAATACCTTGGGATTTTTTACAGGAGTGATCTTGGTTGTATTTGAATAAGGTCATGGAAACTGGGGAAAATAACGAATGATATGTCTGTGCAGGAAAACAGATTAGCTATTAGTGATCCAATACAACCTCAAAAACTGGAGATTATTGGAAGACACTTGGAATATAAGTTAGAAAACCAGATGGATGGTAATCTCTCAATGTGCACACACATTTGTTGGGATGTATGTGCCAGAGCACAAGGAACTGTTTACAATGCACAGTTTGATCAAGTCTGTCATCGTCAGGAAGGACAGAGCCAAGAGGAAAACCATTCATCATACAGATACGGTGTGTGTGCATAACAAAGTTTCAGGAGACAATTGCTCTTGTCCTCCAGTATCTGTTGCGATCTATTGAAATCACAAGTTAGTCACATGTTTATACAATATGCGAAGATGGTGCAAGAAAGCTGATAAGGCAAGATAATGATAGTATGACCATTTCTTTTAAAGGCCTGTAACCGTTAATGACCCAAAGTCAATTTAAAAGCTGTCTTGGGTTTAAAGTCTGGTTACTTCCGTTCATTGTAGAATCTCGCCCAAATCACTGAAATAAGAGTCTTAGAAACTCAAAATATTGATGACTAAATGAACATACTAGAAGGCTTTAACGTAGTCAACTTCTAATCTACTTGGACTGATTCTGTGCGAGTCGGACAGTGCTTAGAACCAATTAAACAGCAGCACCAATATTTTAAGGATTGGCAAGAATTTTCAGTTCCCATTTGTTTGTATGAAAGGGAGATTACCATTAGTTTGATGACTTCAGGTAATCGATAGCAGGCTTTTGGAGAAGCCAAAGTGCGGTCTTCAGAACCAACTTACCACACACAATACATCACAGCAGTCATTTTGACAACTCGGTTGTCATGGTATCTGATTGCTGCTTTTGGAGAAGCTGTCTTTTGTGCACATCTTTTTTTTTTCTTTAAATCCAGAGTTCTTGGATGGTCTGTAGCAGGTCAGTGATACAATGTTTTGGTCGTCCAGCACAGAAAAATGTACTCGAAATCATGCAAAGCTTGTATGAACCAGGGGAATTCTTATGGAGAAAAACAGGCTCTTGGTCAAGACTGCAAAATGTTTTATAAACAGTGTTGTCATTCTTTTATGACTGGTGTTTTTACTGGACTCCTCTAAAAAAAAAAAAAAAAAAAAAACACCCCAACATTTCCGTGCAAATGTTTTCACTGTGAAAATATTTATGTGTTGTGGAGCTTTGCTTTTGTTTGATCTTTGTCCCAGAAATTTCCGAAGGGTTTTTCAATATCATTTGCTGTATGTCATTAACAATTTTGCGCGCCACATTTTGTGAGCCTTCGGGGACCTACATTTTTGATGAAGATTAATGAAGCCTTGCCGTACATCAAGTCACCATGAACTCGTGCTTTTTCTGAGGGAATAAAGTCTGTCTGTTCATCATGGGTCTCCAGGGGTTCATGCTCTATCTGAAGGGAAAAAAGCATGTCTGTCTGTTCATCATCAGTCTCCAGGCACCCATGCCAACGGCGTTTTTTAGTTGTTTGTTTTGTTTTTTTTTTTTTTTAACCTTTTCGTGACGTGCTGTACAATAGTGACGGCAACTCAGTTGACCATTCACGACCGGCCGGCCGTCCCCTGTTGACAGCAGCACTGCTATACTGCCAGGATGTGACATGCCTCCGTGACGGCACAACTATTAAAAAATTTCCATGTTCTCTCGTGTACCATCTAGGGGATGCAGCTGCCATAAATATTTAGAACAGGGTTCTAGCCATTGGAAGGGTAAGTTTGCATGCACTAGCGATGACCTTTGTGATCCCAAAGTAGTCTGAACAAAGAGACCCATCTGGCACTGGGAAGGCGCGTGTGGAATTTCCTGCTTCACTTATATATTGGGCCGAAGGAGAATGACATGTGGTTTTTGGAACTGGCTCAGCAAAGTAGTTAAGAAAATGAGGGGGGTAAAGTTGTACAAGTTTATCAAAAAGATCTGAGTTTGATTTATTTGCTCTGTGTATTTAATAGTTTTATGTCTTATCATCTGAAGCCAAAACAGTGAAAAGTGTGTACTGTGTGCAATGATTTAATTTCCCTTAAAAAAGAAAAAAAAAAATCACTTGGATTACACATATTGAATACCTCAGGCTTTCTCTGCATCTGTTCAAAGTAAGAGTGAGTTTTTTATGCCCTTTTCTTTGTTATTTGCTGTTGTCATACTAACCAAACAAATATGAACAAGATTGTGTTCTCCTATGTTTTCTTTATGTTGTTTCTGTAACAGTAGTGTTGCTATTTTACCCAAAATTTATTAATTCTATGCTCATTACAAAGTTCGGGCTTTACCCTTTCCATTGATATACAACAGTTGCTTGTTAGGTTTATATTAGGAGGCGTAAAATAAAAAAAAAGAGTGCGAAAATCACACGTCTGCAATGGTTGTAGCACATGCAGTGCACACGCACGTGCAGGGAAGCGACGTTGCTCTGCCGCGCCCATCTGAAAAATATTAAGGATCTAAACTTTTGGTCATCACAGTTGTTTATGGATGTAAGAACATCCATTAAATTATTTAGTATGGAATGGGATGATCTTCTTTTCCTGTATGTATGGATTATAACTAGCGTAAACATGACGTTGGAAATTGTATTTGACGAAATGAAAGCAATAATCAAGAATGCAAGTAATAACTGAATGCAATAAGCTTACAAGCAAGTGATCCAACTCTCTTCATTGTTCCAGTATGAATGGTGATGTGAATAGTCCATCTATATGGGTGCCCATCTGCAGCCTGGATCTAGCTTTGAATATCATGTTACGCAAACGCAGTGGCACTCAAAATAGTTACAGTGTGCCTCACCTGTGTGTTGGTATGCTGTAGATGTGCTCTTAAAGGTGATCCACTTTGTGGATGTATATCGAGTTGTGGTGATTGCTGATGTGTATGTGTAAATGTGCAAATGCAAACAAGTGTACATGCATACGGATGCATGTTGCTTTGTCAGTATGTGTGCGTGTATGCATGCAAGTAGCTGCATTTGTGTGAGTGTGCCATTGTACATGCACATTCACGAGTGCATGCACGTGCAAGAGAACAGGATTGAAGGAGCATCATAGACACACCTGCGACACACCTCGAGAGTGAAGATACGCAAATCTCGTACTTTAAAAGAGTGAGCATGAATTAAGAGTGCATGGTAGTGTGGATACATGCTTCTTAAACCTCAGATGTGCTGCCAAAGGCGCTTGCTTAGCACTGGCATGGTTTTAAAATTGAAGCCAGCAAGTACATTTTGGGATATGGGCTGCTTTGGCAAGGTTCAGATTCTGTGACTGTAGAATAAGTTGTTGGTTCGACCCGTGTCATGCAGTGTTGAAGTTTCTTCTTTGAGAGTATGGATATGCTCAGAACCACGACATACTGGAGTTTGTGGTTTACTCCATTGGTTTCTGGTAGAAACAATAAATTTGTGGCATGGATGTGGCTAAATTTTTATTGAGAAGGTTGTACAATTTAGAGAGGAAGTGAACATTATGGCTGTGGGTCATTGAATACCCAAAAGCATGTGGAAGGTCAGGTTGCTCTTAAACTATTATTTTGACTGTGGTAGTTAGCAGGAATACTTGGTGCTTATCGATACTGTAACATAAAGGTCAGTGTAGTGTTTCCAGTGCTCATTGAAAATAGGCATTTTATTGTGTTTATGCCAGGAGCAATACAGTGTTCAGTATGTTCAAAAATATACTCATTTAATACATTCTCTTACACACCCAGAAATTGTAATGATAGGAAATCTTGGTTTCGAAACGATGCAGAACAACTCCTCCCCTCCCCCCCCCCTCCAAATGATGATGTGGTATGTAACGAGACATGAAGACGCAACCATAGCATACAGTTAGTGTCTTAAGTGCCAAAGAGGTATGTTTAAAGATGAATGTGTAATATGAATGTGCATGTATCTCCAAAGAAGACTGTATACATAACATGCATATATTTATGTGTGTGCGTGTTCAAAGAAAACTTATGTGTATTTGATGTTTGTACTGCCGTCTTGAATAGATGTTGAGAAGTGGTATTCTTGACAACAGGATAGAGGTGAATTTCAGATGGTCTCAACTCTTGTCAGCTTTGAGGCTTTCCCCATCCTTCCTACATTTCCTCTTTTACAAGTTGGAACTGTGATGTTGCGTATATTTCTAAAATGTGTTGATCTGAGATGGGAAGATGTTCTCCAAAATCTCATAACCTGTTAAGTCCTGTTTTGGAGTCTTGACCCAACCTGAATCGTGGAGTTAAACAAGAGAAAATCGCTTGTTTATTGAAATAAAATGCATGAACTAATTGGAAGAGCACAAGGACCTGAGGCACAGAGGTGTACACTACAGTATATGATGGACCAAAAAAGTGATAACCTCAACATCCCGGTTGGACTCGTCACCCTTGCTGAGCACAGCAGTTTGCAATATAACATTCTCTGAATTGGCTTAACAGACAGACAGGTGGCTAGCTGGTGTGACTTGTAATGACAGACTTAGGCATTTGGCCTCTTTCTTATGCACAGTAAGCTGAATTGGGGAAATATCTTGCTACTGATGTAAATTTGAGGTAGAATCATTTCTCTGCTTTAACTGATGCTGGACCCAAGTCTTGAAAGGCTCACTCAACTTGGGAAAGAGAGTAATGACAGCAGAACCAGACTGAAAAGAAATAAAAAGGGTTGTAGAAAATAGATCTTTCTGGGGGGGGGGGGGGGGGGGGGGGGGGGGGGGTTTACATTTCCTGTTATGGGGATCTCATGAGAGAGTGGCTCCAAGTTGTGATAATGCCAACAGCAGCGACACCCTGATTATCTTCCTCTGGAACTTTTTTTCCCCTCTCAAAAGATTCTCCTGCAACTTTTTTGTTTTGTGTGTGTATTACTACATTTTGTTTTAGCTTTGAATATTGTGTAATGCTTTGTATGCACATATTCATACTTTTCTGAACCCCATTACAGTCATTTACCAGAAAACACATGGTGGAGGCGTTCGTAGAGTATCCCAGTTCAACTTACATTTGAAGTGTTGTGACATGGCTTTTGATGCCTTTTGAGGATATTCCTCTACCAAAGTATGTATTATTTTATCATAATTATATCACCAGTGCTGCTTTCACTGGTAGCAGTGATTTTTATGATTCTTCAAAGGGAATCTGTATGACCCCCCGAGTGTATAATTTGTTTTAAGCAAAAGAACCTAAGGTACACAGGCTATCTCCTGGACAAAATGCAAGGCTTGTTGTCATCACCCTTTCAGTTCCAGAAAAGTGCTCAGCATCAGCTTGCTGCAGACTGAAAATGGAGCCAGAAAGAATTAAAAAAGGTCTACAGTGGACATATTTAAAATGGGGTGTATTGTGTATATTGAAATTAAGCATGTACAAGAAGCATAATACATGACTTGCAGCCTCTTCTGAAGATAATTCATAATCGTGTAGAAGATTTGTGTTTGTTCAGAATTGTATGCACCAGTATCTTCTGTGCCTTGTTCCTACTTATTTCATACCTGTTTCATGGGATCATTGATAAACGTCTTTACATATCTTTACGCAGTCTATCTTTCTGTGATATATATATTATTAACATGCATAGATATGCACATACTTTTACTTTGATATATTTTTTGTGTGTATAAATGTCAAGATGGTTTGTAAAACATACTTCATATACTGATCTCTTTTTATTGATCACTGTAAATGAGAAATAATTTTCCATATGGCATATTGTTGGAGAGTCATGAGATTTGCCCAAATGCCTCGAACGTCTTGTGATGCATGCAGTGTATACCAATGTATGTGGAGTCAAATGTTCTAACACAGCCAGGCTGACACCAATACGAAAGCATGTATTTCAGTCCTGGTATGTAGTCCAACCAAAATTACAGCTTTTACCCCATACTCTGATGGTGAATTTATCCAATTGCCTTAATTTGACTACCTACCCTGTGCGGTGTTTTTTCTCTGTTGAATGGCATGGGTGACTACACAGACGTTGGTGGAATACATTCCAAGCAAAAAAAAAAAAAAAAATAATAATAAAGGTTTTCTCCAAAGCATATGCATGGGGTGTGCATAACAGGGAAGCCAGTTGCAGTGTGAAATAGCGACAACTTTATAGGTCCTGTATGTGTGTGTGCCCTTCCTGTGGAGATGGTAACAAAAGGGCCCTGCAGCGTAGGTGCTGGGGCTGTGCTTGCTTTCATTGTGTTCAGAGAGTGTGTTCTAGACACCCAGTAATGAAGCGAGCGAGAAGTTTTTTTTTTTTTTTTTTCTTCTTCTTGGATTTGGCACGAGATGGAGAGCATGCAAGTTAAATAATAATGGTTAAAAAATGATAGAATAATACTTACTATTGAAACCAGGGAGAAAAAATGTGCGTCTGGAGCGTGGGGAACGTGTCATCATATTAGATCATATCGCGCGGCTGGCAGTGGTTTAGCATACACAGTGTTGCTGCTTTTAACAGGAGAATGTACGTTTATAGTGAATGAGCCTTGGGGCCATGTAAGATGGTATCTGGTTTGATGAGAGGGCAGATTTTGTATTTGGGTTTTGAGCAGCGCAGGGTACTGGTGGTTGTGGTGTGTGGATTTTTTAGCGCGCAGAAGTATGTTTTGAGGTTTTTTGAAAGTGATCATCGGTTTTGTCTCAAACTGATTTTCTGCTATGTGCTGCCAGGTGGATTTCAGGATCCTGCTGATGGGGAAAGTGTGTGTGATGGAAAAGAAGACAGGTGGTCAGTCTGTCTGTCTCTTTTGGAGGCTGGGTTGCCAGAATGGATATTCTGGATATAGCTGGGGTGAGGCTCGGAGCATCATTAATGATGGCATTGGGGTATCCAGGGTTGGGTAAAAACCTCAGACATTTTGGGCTGCATGTGAAATCTTGTTCAGTTGGGAGCAGAGTCTGTGCAGGCGGAGGAATTCAGAATTTGGAATGCTGTGTTATGTGGATGGGTATGAACGCGCATCCATGGGTTTATAGAAAATTGAGGTTTTCAGCAGTCTGTCTTTGAGTGACATGGAGATGTCCAGGAATGACCGACTGTGAAATGGTGTAGGTCAACTTGATGGAGGAATGGAACTGAACAAAGTTGAGGAAATTGAGGAGGCCATGTTCTGGCATGGATGCGACTTCCAGTCCAGCATTGGAGTTAGGTCTGTATAAGAGGTTAGTAGGCAGTGTTCTAGTGTCCCATGAGGAGGTAGATTTAGTAGGATGGTCCCGTTTGATTCCCATAGCAACACCACTGATTTGTGAGAAGGCATGGTTGTTAAAATTCCAAGGTGTTGAGGGCAAGGACTTATTCTGCAAGTCTGACCAGTGTAGCATTGGGGAAGGTGTTCTTGGTTAAGGGTTCATTTGTTAAGAATGAATGTGAGGGCCTTCAGTGAGAGGGATGGAAGTGGAAAGCGAGACAACATCAAGTATGAAGAGGAGGTTGGATGGGAAAATGGAGTCTGTGTTGTAGGAATTGATCATGTTGAGTGTGTAGGTCGTGGGTCTTTGAGGTATGTGGGAAGGTTTTGTTCTGTGGGTTCGAGGAGAGTCCAAAGTACTGTGAAATGTGTACTGCGGGGCGGCTACAAGCAGAAACAGTGGGTCTGCCAGATGTGTTGGTTTTTGTGTAATTTAGGGAGCAGGTAGAAGATGGGCTGTTTGGTATCTGTCATTGTGAGGAGTTTGACAGTCTTTGGTAAGTTATGCTTGATTTGTTGCTTAACTGTGGTTGAGATGAGTTTCTGGTGTTGAGGGAGGGGTGATGCTGTGAGTGGTGTATAGAAATCGGTGTCCGACAGTTGTCTGTGTGCTTCCTTTATGTACAGCTGTCTGTCCCAGGCCACCATTACTACACACCTTTGTCTGCTGGTTGATGACAGTATCTTGTCATTGACTCTGTAGTGATTCAAGGGCTTATTGTTCATCCCATTAGAGGTTGGAACGGCAGACAGGTTTGGATTTCATTTTGGCTATTTCCTGTCTGCACCGTTTGATACAGAGTTCGACTTCACTGGATTTGTCGAGAGGTAGTTGGCTGAGCACAGAGTTTGGAAAAAGTGGGTGAAAATGTCAGAGCTCTCTGGTTGTGGGAGCTTGGGTACATTTTCAAGAGCACCCACCTTTTCCAAACCCCAGTGTTCTACAAACCACCTTTGGACAAATGCAGTGAAGTCAAACTCTATATCAAAAGTGCAGAAAGAAAATGGCAAAAATGGAAAAAAAAAAACTGTCCACCATTCCAATGTCTAACAGGATAAAAAAAAAAAAAAAAAACCCCTTGAAACACGGAGTCAATGACAAGATCTGTCAAACCAGCAAACAAGGGTGGTGCAGTGGTGGTCTGGAACAAACAGCTGTACATAAAGGAAGCACATAGACAACTGTTGGAGGCAGATTTCCATAACGCCACTCACAGCATCACCCCTCCCTCAACACCAGAAACTCATCTCAACCACAGTTAAAAACAAAATCAAGCATAACTTAACAGAGACAGCCAAACTCCTCATAATGACAGACACCAAAACAACCCACCTTCTACAGGTTCCCTAAAATACACAAAACCAACACATCTGGCAGACCTTTTGTTTCTGCTTGTAGCTGCCCTATAGAACCCATTTCACACAGTTGGATCGTCTCCTCCATCCATAGTACAAAGGCTCCTGGCATACCTCAAAGACACTACCCACACACTCAACATGATCAATTCCTACAACACAGGCCCCATTTTTCCAACCCAACTTTTCTTCACACTTCATGTTGTCTCACTTTTCACATCATATCCCTCTCACTGAAGGCCCTCACATTCCTTCTAAATAAGTGGACCCCTAACCAAGAACCCTGCTACTACACTGGTCAGATTTGCAAAATGTCCTCACCCTCAACACCTTGGAATTTAACAACCATGCCTTCTCACAAATCAGTGGTGTTGCTATGGGATCGGACAGTACCATCCTACTATGCCTACCTATTCATGAACACCTAAAACACAGCCTACTAACCTCTTATACAGACCCGACACCAATGCTCTATAAAAGATACATCGGTGATGGACTGGAAGCTGCCACATCCATGCCAGAACATGACCTCCGTAATTTCCTCAACTTTGCTCAGGCCTTCCATTCCTCCATCAAATTGACCTACACCATTTCACAGTCGGCCATTCCTGGACATCTCCATCTCCCTCAAAAAAATGGACTGCTCAAAACTGCAATTTTTCTATAAAACCACTGATGCACATTCACACCTGGATTACGTATCTTCCCACCACCTATCCACTGAAGACAGCATTCCAAATTCTGAATTTCTCTGCCTACGAAGACTTTTACTCCAACGAAGATGATTTCACTTGCAGTCAAAATGTCCAAGTTCGTTCACAAAACTGTGGATACCCCAGTGCCGTCATTAATTATGCTCTCAGCCTCACCACAGCTATATCCAGAACATCTGTTCTGAAAACCCAGCCTCCAAAACAGGCAGACAGACCCACAGCCTGCCTCCTCTTTCGTCCACACACTCTCCCTACCTGCAGAATCAAGTCCAAATGGCACATTGTAGAAAATCACAAACTGCCTTTGAGGCCAAACCTATAATCACTTTAAAACTAGACAAAAACCTCAAAGACTTGCTTATGGGCTCAAAAATACACAAAATTCACACGTCTAAAGCCACCAGGTACTTTCACCTGTTCAAAACCCAATTACAAAATCTGCCTTCTGACCAAACCAGAGACACCATGTTACATGGCAATGTACATTCTCCTGTCGGAGCTTCAACATTCTGAACGCTGTCCACTGCCAACTGAGTGGGCAAGATGCAAGTAGGTGAGAGGTCCCACTTACTTGAAACACTCATCTCTGAACACCCAGCTGACATCAGCCACTATGGCCCAGATCTACATTTCAATCACTCCCAACACAGCATCAAAGGTTCTTTGGCAGTAAACAGAGTGACAACTTCAGCGCCTTATGCAAGGAGTCTTGTCTCACTGCCAGACTCTGAACCCTCCACACTCATGGCATCAACGTCCAAAAGTAGCATGTACCAAGACATTAAAAGCACGAAAATCTTTAGAGTGCATGCAAGTTTCTGTTCTGATCCCATTGGTCAAGAATGAAGCGAGTTTATCTCACAATGGTCACTGTATTTATATAAGGAAACCAGCTGGCAGGGGTGGGGTAAGGGGATGGCATAAGCAAAGGAGACACTTCCATCACCAAATACCTCCTCAGAAGAGAGAGAAAGCTAACTTTTCTTACAAATGTCCACTTTCCGTCAACAGCATGAAAATCTTGAGTGCATGCAAATTTTCTGCTCAATTCTACTGGTCAAGAGTGAAAGGAATTGATCTCATAATGTTCACTGTATCTGATATTAAGGAAACCACCTTGTAGCAATTGGGGATGGACTATGGTGCAAAGGAAAGGCAACACTTCCATCACAAAGGCTCATTTTCACCCACCTTTTCCAACCCCCCCAGAAGCACATATGTCTTGGTCTTTATCTTATTGCAAGACTGAACCCTCCACAGTTGTGGCATCATTAGCATTTACCTATCCATCATGACACTAGCCCATACATCCTCCACCGACACACACACACACATTACCAACCTCCCGCTATTCACCTCATGCATGAGGTGAGCAAGCTTCCTTTCCATTTGATACATCAATCTATTCTGTACTCAAAGACCTATCCACTCTCTTTTCTCCATATGGTTTTCTAACTTTATATACTCTCCTCTATGTAAGTTGCCCTTTTTCTCTTCTCTCTTTCCTGTGCATATGTATGTGATCACACCCCCAATAGTGAGACGTTTCACACTTGAGATGCACATTTCTGAACTCCTGACTGACATCCGCCACCATCCGCTTAAGCCACAGTCGCTCTACATTTTAACCACCCCCAACACAGCATCAACCATGTCAAAAGACCTGGCACATTGGTAATAACAATGACAGCTTGGAGCGCCTTATGCAGGAGCCTTGTCTTGTTGCCAGATTCTGAACTCTCCACCCTCATGGCATCAATGAAAGTAGCATGCATCTATCCATCACAACACCTGTCTGCAATGTCCTCTACCAACACACACTACCGCAACTCCAACCATTTCACCTCATATATTATACAACTACCCTCTCCATTTGCTACATCAGTCTATTCTTTCCTTACAGACCTATCCACTCCCTTTTCTCCATCTGGTTTTCTTTCAGTTTCATATACTCTCCTCTATCTGTGCATATGTGTAAGTATATGATCCCCCCCCTCCCAACCCCGTTCCAATAGTAATGTTAGCCTTAAGGCCTTAACTGATCATTCTATTCCTTTCCAGCCCCTATCATTATTACTAACTTTACTGCACATGTTATTATTATCACTGTCATCATCCAAAAGTACTGTTTGCCTTTAATTCATAATTTCTATTCCTGTCCACCATCATCATCATTACTAAATATTACCTCTACATTAGTATGATCATCATCATATTTCGTAGTAATAGCACTAATACTTGTATATACAAATCTGAGAGAGAGAGAAAAGTATGTGTGTATGTGGTCCTTCCCTCGCTCCCCCCCACCCCCTTTTTTTTTCCCTTTTACCCCTCCCTTTCTTCCCCACTCCAATAATGCTGTTAGCTTTTCATGCATTGATCATGCCTGTTCCTTTTCACCTACTGTTACCATTATCAACATTACTATATTAATTTCATCATCACCACCCGCTCCTTGCTGCAGTAGTACTGTTAAACTTTTACTCACCGATCGTCTCTATTACTTCCCACCAACTATCATCATTACTAACATTACTTCAAGCATTGTCACTGTCGTCATATCATTATTATCAGTACTATCACCATCATCCAAAACTTTTTTTTTTTTTAACTACGTTAATTAGTTTTAATATCACCTATCATCACTATTACAACTACTAGAATTAATATTACTGATCTTAATATTTTTACTATCATCATCATAACTGTTGTTACTACTTCATAGCTGTTACAATAAAGAATAGTTATTGTATTATCTTTACATATTACTGTATTTCTTACATTCCAACCTTCCCTTCTCCCTGCCTTGTGTATCATCACTGTTATTATATGGTTATAACCATGATTATTAATATAAATATTAGATTCCATCTTTCCCGTGATCTGTTTCCTCCTCCTCTGTTCTTCCTGTCCTCCCCCTCCCCCTTCTTCCTCCCTTCCCTCGTTATCATTATTACAACTGTTACTGTCATTAATACTATTATCATTCTTACTATCATCAGAATTGCCATCATCATCACCACTCTTGTCACTACCACCATGCTGTTTGACAAACCCTTCTCTTTCTCCCCTTCTATCATTAATTATACAACTACTATCGCCATATTGTCACCAAAATGGTAGTAATTTCTCTTATTTTCTTAAATATTTTAATTACTATCATCATTATCACTTTAACTCTGATTGACTCCTTCCAAATGGCCTTGTTTTCATTCAGAGCCCATCTTGCGCCAAATTCAAGAAGATAAATGATTACTCGTTCTTCGTTTTCATTGTCCTGAATGTTACCTTGCCTGAAGACTTGAGAGGTCACAACGCATCATGTTTTGTCTTGTCATTTGTTTGTCTGTTTTCTGACAGATAAACTGAAATGTTTTCTTTTAAAAAATTTGTTTCAATTTCTGCCAGCAGTCAACTCACTTGGAAACTGCCCTACTCTGATCATAATGGTCAATCCACAGGGCAGATTTTGCAGTTTCCCTCTTGTTTCAAACAGAAAGATCATGAGGCAAGACTTGTCTCTCAAAATGGGATAGGCTGGGAAATCAAACGTTAAAAATCAAATGCTGTCCTTGTCCTGCTTACACCTGTAAGCCGTAACTCATGTGAGAGGAGATGGGAGGGTGGAGAGAATGATATTCCATGAAAATTTTGTGTTGCAAGAAATCACATTTTAGCTACTTCTGCTGGGTTAATTTTTTCCCCCACACAAGCAGTTACCAAGTTAAGTCGGCTAAGATCTTGTGGTATTCATTTTAATTACACACTCATGTAACCGATTATAAAGTGTTCTCTTGACAAACTAAAAAATCAGATCTATTCAACACAACAATAGGCAAGATGAAAAGAATCCCAATGAATGTGGAAGAAAAATCTAGAACCGAATGGCATTTGTCGGACAACAGGTGGAGACACACATCATGTGTCCTCAAACAACAATACACACACACACACGCACATACACATACCAAACACAGAATTTATGTCTGGACTTGTACAAGTGATTACAAAGCAAACCTAACCACCTGTACATTCAAACCAAACTAATCTACACCAGTCTCCCTTGAGCGACACCACATCCAATCATATCAATCCACAAGGATGCCAGACACGACTCGTCACGCCAACAGCTAAACCTGGATTCCCTCCCGGGATAGATATCACACTTTAACAGGTTTCTCAAAAAAAAAAAAAAAAACCACACACAAAAACGACAACACACACGCATGGTCAAGAAATGAATACATGGCATGAACAGCCGCGCCAGGGTACAAAAATACAAAGGTAACGGAGAAAATCATAAGTAACCTTAATAACATCCATTACTTAACGAGTCGAAACTCCCAACAAATATTTCAGACAACAGCTGTGATTGTGCTGATCAACTCCTGAGATCTCAAAATCTTGTTCCTTTCACTCGGGTCCCCTTCAAGATGTCGTCAAAATATTCCAAACACCACTGGGAGAAAAGAAAAGAAAAAAAATGTGCTACTACTAGTCATTGTGAAACTGTATAAAAAGACACAGCACTCAATTGGATGTCCACACTGAAGAACCAGTTCCAGGCATGTAGTTGCAGTACCGTCCATGGGTTGTACCAAGGCCAGGAGTCTGGGACTGGCCCCATAGGAAGGTGTGGGTGACAGTGACAGGTGGCCTCAATCACTTCGTACTTTTGTATCTTCTTTTACTTTACATCTATTTGCATCATCACCTTTTGGCATCTTTATGCTTTACTTACACAAATAAATACATTCATTAACTTTTGACGCTTTCTTCTACGTTACAAACAAGTTTCCCCTTACAGGTTATCGAAGTGCCATACCCCTCCCTTTCCCCTACTCTTGCTCATCACTTAAAAAGGCCAGGATATGAACAGCTGTACTAAAAAATAACTGATCAGCTGTTCATTCCACTCTTTGTTCCTGACGAGTTCACAGGACCTCCCCCCCCTCCTCCTGCCATCATCCTTCCTCTTAATGTTTGGATGAACTGCACTGCCTCCAGGACAAAAAGTCACCTCAAAATAATTTCAAAGAGCAAGATCAAAATTAACCGATAAAACGGACCAACTAACAGAAATTTACACATTCAATAACGAAACTTCTATGCTGGACTGACCAGACTGATCTGCTCTTTTTGTTCATTTTCATGGCAACATTTTCATATAGTCATTCTACACATAAAAAATTTTCCCCTAGAATGAAAAAAACATGATAGGCTCCACTGGAGGGGTAAAAAAAAACGAAACCAATCAGCAGGTATCATGGTATAGTGGTTTTATGGATAATCGGACAGCTGATCATGAAATATCGCTCCAATAAACTAAATAGCCACATAATAATGCAAGTAATATTGAAATGACTGCCAGATGAACACGAGGATTAAAGTCACCGGAGCAGTACATGCAAACGAATATTCGGGGGGGCCGAGTCTTGATCACAGTTGGCCACTATATCCAAACCCTGGCTGAGAAAAGGTCAATTTTCTTGAGAAGTAAAGTCTCCAAGGAAACTTCCAAACAGAAATGCTACAGGAATCTAGGCATGATCAGAGCCATTCACTCCACAGGACATGAAACAACCATGGTGACATGCCCCCTGCTAGCATGGGGAAGGAGGATGGGGACCAGGTCATATCGCATCACTCTGAACAGATGGCAGGGTAAGACCCTCAATTTCATTTCCTCTGAATTATGTTCCTAAATGAAAGCAACCATTATTACACATAAAAAAAAACAACCACTTTAGAGAGGAGTAAAGTGTATAGATATGGCTAAACAATATTTGGAGCAAATCATTTCAATGAATCTCGAGCAAAGCACACAGTTAAGTTTCAGTATTACTCCACTGATTTATTGAGGTGTCATCTCTAAAACGCCAATCAAACAATGTGTCGCAAATGTAATGTGGAGCTCTCTCCCCTACTTGCACTAAGCAGCAATTCATTTATTTCAGATGTATATTATAACCACAAACAAATCTCTTCACTGTGCTTACACACTTTCTTAAAGCTCAATCAAGCAGAAAAATCATCGCATTCATAAATGATTTTGACGTTTCAGTTAACCATTCACATTTATGACAAACTGCCACTGGTTTAATAATTCAATCGGCAAATATCTCACTCCGCATGCTGGAAATCTTCCTTTGATATGGATCATCTTTGATCTAAGATAAAGTTAACACATTCATGCTGAGTGCCTGCCAATGTAAGCAACATCTTGAAGGCCAAGTCTGTCAGAGAATGTGAACAGTACAGTCATTCACGCCCAGTGCTTGCTGATTAATAACATCTTACAGGCTGAACTGTTCTGACAATGTTTCTCAGTGATATCATGAAGGCTAAACCCTTATGAGAATTTGTGTACACATTCACTCTGATCTTGCATGTTTCAACAGCAGTACATGTTTCCAACTGCTTGATCCAAATCATACAATCTCCAATTACTGCTGCACAGCGACAATGTCTTGGAGCCCGTTTTAAACATGACGGTGTCCACATATTCATGTCCTTCATTTCTTCAACAGCAGCAGGGCAGTGGTGATTAACATCACTGACAGTGACATGCATACCTGGGTCTTCCCATACAGGAGAGGTTTAACACAGCTCCCTTCGCTCACTGCCGTCAGCTGGTGACCAACAGCACTGACGCAAAGACCTACATGTCTGTGCCTACCCATACAGGACAGGCTCAACACAGCTCCCTTTGCTCACTGCAAAAAAAACATCACAAACAACCAGCTAATGGTATGCTTTCGAATTGGGGAAAAACCAATACATTAAACGAAAAACATGAAGTAACAAGGCTGTCCTCAACACAGGTTTCTACTGGCACATAGTAACAAAAACAGGTTTTAGAGGGCTCGAACACCTGGAGCACATCAGCTGTAAAAATGTAAAATAAGCACTATGAAATAACAGTTTACAGAAACACTTACAATTAAAAAAAAAAAATCCATTCTCTCTCTTCCGTGTGTTGCGATCAACGCTAGACTAGTCATTTCAATCAACAATGTTATTATTTCGCAATAAATTGGAGAAAAAAAAGAAAATTGAAGAAAAGAATGAATTACTTAACTGAATTTGAACAAATTAACACATTTCAAACCTATGCCATTATTTCCTATCAGGTCTTAATAATCTCAACTGAAATTTTGAAGAAAGCTGAAGGAATCAAGATAACTTTCTCATCTGAATCATTCCACCCCCCCCCCCCAACTTCATTACCTTATGCTCAATTTTTCAAAGAAAAACCAGCAGATGAATGCTGTTAGTAAGTATGACTTCATGAATATGGAATGCTTTGGAAATGACTAATATTTGTACACATGAACATTGTTGCATGTGGAAACGAATCATTAAAGCGCAACTAATCTGTTGGCACTGAGAACTGACTAGAACTACAGCTTTCCAAAGCACATGAAATATATTGTGATCGTATATATATGTATACAAGAAAACAATCTGCATGTCCTGGCAAGACTTTGTTCAATTATGACAGTAATGCTTGCTAAACTGACTCAATTTAGACACCATTCTACGTCAGAATCAACGACAAAATAAAGAAGAAAATGTAGATATATAAAATCATTTTGAATAATACATCTTCAGCTATATTGATTCTTGGTAAAAAGTAATCAATTGTGCCAAAAAGCTTTTCCTGTACACAACAGTTTGTCAAGACAATGTACAAACAGGTGCCAATAAATAGTACATACATAATGGTGACAACAGCGCTTCATTAATTTTAACACGTCAGGTTCTGAGGAAGTATGGGAAAAAAATGTACATTGCAACACGATCAATAAATGTGATTTCATCTGCAACGTTTTTATTTTTTATTCAAAACGGTTGTCATTTTGATTGAACTTAGCATTTTGTCTAGTCTTTTCACATTCACACTAACTGTGAACACTTGCATATTCCATCCTTGTTTCATCCTTTCAATGTAGGACTGTGTCATTCAGTGACCTGACAATACATGGCAGTTTGCAGGAGAAAGAGGGAAGCCAGACAGAACAGAGCAAAAGCAGCCCCTCCAACCACAAAGGAAAGGCATGGGCTTCTGAAATAAGTAAAGAGAAAGAAAGTGCATGAGCCACGATTGAGACCTAGAAAGAGAAAAGAACAGGCAATTAGTATAGGGCCCACAACATACAGTGGCCTAAGATTTCCGGGTGAGCACTCAATACAAAGAACTAGCAGACAGGTGTGTACACAAACAACCCCTTGGACACTGGGGGGGTGGAAGAACGAACGGGTCTGCTGTACAGCAGACAACTTTATGAAAGCAGCAACAGCTGGCTGGAAGTTCACCGCATGTCCTTCATGTGACTGACTTGCCAAAGATGTTGGACAACTGCTCCTCGTACTCGTTGATGTTGCGTTTCAGGACTTCCATGCAAGGGCCCATCAGCCGCTCAAAGGCTTGCACATCCAGCACTGAAAAATAAGGTGTGTAGTTCACCATCTGGACTGTTTCATACTTGAAGACAGTTTCAAGTGTTAAAAGAATCTGATATATGGTGTCATGAATAATCATCATCAGATGGAACAAAATAAACTTCAATTTGTACTATCTGAGCAATGAACATAAAAACAAGATGTGTGTACCAACCCATTATGTCATTTTTGTATTTGTGAACACCATCTGCTTGTGATCGCTGTGGAAAAAAGTTCCAGTATTACTAGACTAGTTGACCATTCTCAATGGGCTGTTGAGTCTTCAAGCGCTACACCTTCACTGACCTTGTATCAGCTCTCATGTCTCCAGCTCAGAATAGGTGATAAGGCCGATTTTCACACTTGAAAAATTCATCTAACTTTCTGTTGCAGAATATTCTGTCAAAGGAATGTATCACAGCGGTTTGTTGTACCACAAATGCACTCTGAATCAGTGGTTTAATTAATGATGTTTAGTCTTAACCCATTTCATTTTTCACCTGCTGTCCTTAAAAATTTGGAATTACACATGAAATTTGAAGCCTGCCAACCATCCAGCATCGAAATGCATGTGGACTGCTCATAAGCTCAACTGATTTCCCCTTCTGTTCATCCATTTGATATGATGTCAGCATTGAGAACTTTTTTATACTCTTATAGCAAAACCCCCCAAACAGATTGGATCTGTTTCACTGAAAACTTCATCACCTAACACATCTAATGTGATGAAACAGCAGTAACCTGAATCCATGAAGATGCCAGCCACACTGAGGGGGGGGGGGGGGGGGGGCAAAAAACACAAATTAGAAATCAAGACTTGAGATTCAATTTTTAAAGTAGTACTGATGGACAAATCATACACATTCGTGCTTGGGCAATTTTCCATCCCCAGTTTACATTAAGAGAAAGACCTGAGCTCTCCCAAATTCTCTAAGTGTTTATTAATTCTGTCCATGTCAATTATCTAAGGGAAGCTCAAGATTAGAGTTCAATGAAAACTGATATCTGTCACAAACAAGGATGCAAACTGCCAATAAGCATAATAAACAGTGGGCTGGAAAACACCAAGTCAAATTTCTGGAGCTGCACAGAACGACAAACACCGAGAGGATGTGTGTGCTGCGACTTCCATTATAGGAGGGGAGGTTTAAAGATCATACTATAAGAAATAGAAGACATCTAAATAGTCACAAGTTTACTTGTTTTGAGTGGTCAATGTGATTTTCCTTTAGCTTGTACATGGTGTTTCCCTTCGTTTTCACACTCAGTACAATGCAAAGAACCTGTGTGCATGCAGAGAAAGCATGGCGTTCTCTGAAAATTTGGAACTACTTGGCCTCAGCATTACAACCACTAACTCACCAGCACATTTGACATCTCCCTGTGCATATGCTGAAGCAGCTCGAGGTTGATGAGTAATCAATGCCAGCTCTGAAAAAACACAGAACAATCGAAAGACATCAAGATCAATAAAGCAAAGCTAGAAAAAAAAAAAAAAAAAAAAAAAAAGATGCGAAAGTGCTGATTCAGCTTTTACCCATTCATGATTTAATCATACTTTTCATTGCCCAATCTGCAATCGCCTAAAGCTGCCAACAATAGAAACCAGACAATCCTAGTTCTGAAGAGATCGCTTTTCATGAGAAACAAACATGCAAGGTTCCTGAAGTGTGGCCAGTGGTTGGTCGTTTCAGCCAAAAATGCAGCATGCTCAGCTCTCCTACAATCAATATATGACAGGCAGCTGGACTGCCAGGTTCCAGTGGGACTGCCAACTTACCTTTAGCAAAACTGCCAGCCTCTACAGCTATTTTCAGAGGTTTTCTTAAGAGTGTCAGTAGTACCACAATATTCAAAGTCTCTCTCACACACTCTCTCTTGCAACATACATGATGAACTTTCTTAGATGGTCAGCTACTAGCATCAAAACATGTCTGGCAAAAAACCCCCACCCTGCTTAAGTGAATAAAATTAGTTCTTGAAAACAAACAGGAACAGAACCATGAAATCTAGGACACTGGAACAGTCTCTACACATCCCTTATGGTGAAAGCCTTTACTGTGACAGACAAAATTCCTCTGTCACCGTAAATTCACAGAAAAATCATCGCAGTAAATGTTGCACCACGTACACAACTTTCTAATAATCACAGCCATGAAGCATAGATACTGCAAGTGCTGGGTTTGAAAATAATAACTTGACACCTTCTGTAAAAGCATTCCTCTCCTTTATGTGTTATGGTTGCTTCCTTGTTTTTTTTTTTTTTTTTAAAACATGTATGAAACTGAAACTTTTGTTTCTGCTCAATGACTGGCATGCAAAAATAACCTGTGATGTCCATTTGACTGGGCAATGCTTGCTTCTAGGTCATCAACACAGAGATATTTTCAATTTAACACCACAGGCTGCCCTGTGATGTGCACTGAAAACAACACTCAAAAGTTCTATAGCTACGGTTGTTTTGAACAATACACAGTTCCCTATCACACTAAAAATTCAGTGTATACAAAGGACAATCCATGGCTGTTGACAGCTCTGCCCAAGTCATGTCAACTTTAAGTGAGAAAACTGTACTCCCATTTCCAAATATTCTATATTTTACAATTTTGTTCCAGGGGGCAAAGGTCAACTTACATATCAACCTTCAAAATTCTGCAACATTTTGATTTATGTCCTTGACACACAAGGACAGAACAAAGCACATAGGTCTATCCCTTTTCCATTTCATTATATTGGCCAATCTGAAGACAGAAGACACATATAACTACTCCTTTAAATTTCCATTGTATTCCAATTGTAGACAGCATGACTGAGGGCTGGTCTACACAAAGCACAGTTCAAGGGAGGTAACCGCAATTTTAGTCTTGTTAAGAAGTTGCCTTTGGAGAGTTGTTCCCCTTGAGTGGTTAAACGAAGGTTATGGAATTGAAGATAATGTGTTTTGATTTGGTTCTAGTTACTATTTTTTTCTTTGTATACAAAAATCTTGTTGGGAAAGTTACTAGAAGTAATTATTTTTGGGGGTTGAAATAAATTAATTCAGGGAAATAATGACCAAGTTCACCAACTACTTCCTGGTTCCTGACAAGTTCCACATCCTACTTCCTGTTCCTTGACATAGCATTTCCTGCACATTTTGACCGGCTGGAGAGAGACAGTCAGCGAGAGCGCCCGCCAAGTTTTAGGGGCTCGTGCAGCGCTCCAGCGACTTTCGTCCTGCTTCCTCCTTGAGGCGGCCTCATGCGGCACAGGACCATCGCCCACCCGAGCATGAAGAAGGCCGCCCAGTGGCCCTGAAGACAGCCTATGATGTTTGGGGGACAGCAGGCAACACACACCGACGCCCATCGTCGGTCGATCAACAATTTAAAAGTGAACTAACGTTCAAGACCAACTTCACCAAACTTGAACCAGCATTCAAGAGGATAACGACCAGAATTGAGCCAACACCAGCTCTGGGAGACGAATACGACGACCCCCATTGAAACCTACCTACCACTGCCAGATGACAGCAGTTGCCACAAATATGTAGACATATGTCTGCAGAAACCTTGTCCTTAAGGGCCACAGGCCGATAGGACGTTAATCTCACCGTCAATAGCAACAGAGGGAGACATTTTGTCTGCCTAGAGAGAAAACAAAGTTGGCAGAGGGGTCTTTTAATTCAAGGTTAGTAAGCTGTAGTAAGATTATGAGTAAATTAGACTAAAACTAAGCCTGTATATTGTGTACTGATCATATAATGAATTGGGCTTGTCTAGATACTGGTCCAAGTTAGTATGTTGAACCGTTTGGCTTACCATGTGCTTTTGGTAGACATCTTGAAATTGGGGAAAGGATCCTGGCCATTTTACAGGATATTTAGTAGCTGTCTTGTTTGAAATAGTATTTAGGCATGTTAAAGAAATTAATAGACTTATTTTTCTGTCTGTCATGTTTATTCAGTTCTCTTGTGCTCTCTTTTCTCAAGTTGAACAGAACTAAGAGTTAATCTTAGCGACCAGTGTAAATTTTTTTTCTCACTTTGACTTCCCTCAGTCTGTATATTTTCTCTTACCACCTTTTAAGGGTCATTGCTAACAATGTGTACCTAGGGACAGGGTTCATGATTTAGCCCAATACTTCTGACATGAGATTATTGTACTAATAGAAGGTTTGTACAGTTAGGGCCTAGTCCCAGTGAAAAACTTTTATTCCTTTGTTCTCATGGAATGACCCTTGCAACTAAGAAGAAGAGAGTTGCTTAGCTTTGTTAGCATGTATTGTGTTACTACATTTGAGCTTTTCTCAGTGCTAGGAGTTGTGGAGACAAATTGTTGTTGTACTGATTTAGGAATAATTTTTAGGATGTTTTGGTTATTTCTGCACAAGGGCTTGAATGTTCATGTATGGAAGAGTTTGTAATAGGCATAATGCTTCCACGCTAGTGGGTTAAGATTGCCGATTTGCTGGGATATTTGTTGGGTGTCCCAAGATTGATGTGTTTTATTGATGCATTCTTTTATGTTCAGTGGTGTTGCTATTGTTGTAGTTTTTTTTTTAATTGTAGATTCTTCGCCATAGAAGGCTAATGTATTGTGTTATATGTTTATTCCCAGGGCCACCTTTTCTTCGTCTTCGTCGTTTTTCTGCCAAAGCTTTATTTTCCCCACTTACCCCTGCCTCCCTCCAATCTTGCCCAATTACCCTCATTTACCCTGCACCCAAAGCTGGTCCCTTGTCTAGTCTGCAACTATCAATACTCTGCTACCCATCTCAATATACCTGCGGAACCTCAGGGATGGGATGATGCTTATGTTGGGTTGGACTTTTTGATGATTTATTGATGCTTGATGTTAACCTTAATTTTGGTTTTGAAAATCTTTTGCCTCGAAATTCATTGTTGTGTTCTGGTTAAATAAACCAGTGATTGATTGTTAAATTGAAATTGTTTAGTGAGACAAAATTAAAATAGTGAGACAAATTGTAAGCCACTTGTTTTGTCTGCGTAAGCAAGAGCCTTCCTCGGCCCCTCCCTGTAGACAGAGTCAGCTTGACTTCCCCTGTTCTATATTTCTCCTTCTTTTTCTCTCTCTCTCTCTCTCATCTTGCTCCTGCTCTCTAAATTGGGGATTACTGTGTGTCTGTCTTCACAATTAAAACTTCAAAACAAAGAAGATGAAGAAGTGCAGATCAAGTCTTTCATTACACGGCATTCCAGTGAAGTCTACAATGTTAGGACAGCATACAGATTTTTTTTTTCATACTGCAGCATGTTCCATCAAAGCTTTGCATACAAAGATAAATGAACACATTTCCCCTTGCACTGCATCACATCCTTACCCCCTGCTTTGCTGTCAACGCGTCACAGTGATAACAAAGCTGAAACAGGGCTATAAATCAGAGGATTAATAGATCACATTATTATTTGGTGTGATCTAACAGACTTTAATATAAACGTACCTCCAAACTTTACTTGTTTCTTGGTGATTGGAGAATTTAATCAAGTATTCATCTACTGATCTAGAATATAGTTATCTCCACAGTAAGGTGACAGCAAGTGTTCTCTGTGACTCAGATAAAGTGATGTTCCATCCACTTACCCCGAAGTATCCACCTTTCTCAATGACTGTCAGGTCCTTCTCTCCAGTAGATGGGTCATTCTAAGGAAGAGAAGCAAAATGCAAGTCTGAAACCTCACTTCCATGAAATCTCTGCTTTATATTGCTCTAAACACCTCTTTGATTAAAAAAAAAAAAGAAAAAAAAAAAAACTACTAAAAACGATAAGTAATAAATGTTAGTGACTATGTTCCTGGAAATTTTCATCTTAAAAGTAAAGTAATCAATAAGTTTATCACCACTCATGGATTTGGATTTCTGCTTTCTCAAAAAAATGTCATACTAGGATAAAGATCTCCCAATTTTT
This sequence comes from Conus betulinus, assembly GCA_016801955.1. Lineage (NCBI taxonomy): Eukaryota > Metazoa > Mollusca > Gastropoda > Neogastropoda > Conidae > Conus > Conus betulinus. The sequence goes on from JADBJO010005097.1 coordinate 36,361, forward strand.
GAACAGGTCCCTAGATAAAACCTGCTCCTGCCTTACTATGAGAAAAATGCACACTACACACCTGACATTAACTCTTGTATTCAAGCAAAGATAAGATAACTATGTCAAGGCTGGAAACTGCTCTTGTGAGTCACAATAATGTATGGGTCATTTAATACAGTGTCTGTATGGCTTAATCAGAGTGACACTGCAATACAAGAAAACACCTGAAGTAGTACAATCTTTCAGAACAGACATCAGTTCACAGCTCTTGCTATGGTCTGTGGTAAATAGACAAACATAGCTTATCATTTTATTTATGAAAAACAGCTGCTGAGTCAATGCTGACTAACGAACCATGGACAACAGATCAGGTTACTAGCTATAATTAAATTGATAGAAACCAACAACACACAACGAATATGCATATCCTAAATAATGCTTTCTAGAATATTCAATTCTGGAAATGTGTATACATCCTACTCAATCTATTTGTCTTTAGCATCTCAAGTACTCTTCGATGAATGTAATGATGCATAAACCTATTTGTACTTCAAACCAACTGATCAAGAATTATACAGGCAATTCAATCTTCATCAGCTGAACTATAATGTCAGCCTTCTCTATTGCTGTGTAACAAAGATTGATCTTGTTAATGAGCATCATTTCAAAGCAATTAATCAGCAGCGAGTGCTCATGGGTGTGGAAACATAAGTAATGCACAAATCTTCAATGGATGAAATATCAAAGCATTACAGTGTGTGTGTGTGTGTGTGTGTGTGTGTGTGTGTGAACAAATATGTGCTTATGCATGTATGCATACAATATCACTATTATGTGTGCAATATCATCATCACTGCATAAAAATCAAAGTGCAACATATTCTATACTAATATAAATAATACTTTCTATTTTCTTTTCTTATGAAGAATCATGAACACCACACTCCACAATTTTCTTAATCCCCTCCCAAGTCTCAGCAACTCACATACACCCATAAAACTATGTAGTATGATTATACACTGTTCTATAAAGATGCCTGGATCTGAAGTCTAAACAAACATGTGAAATATTCTGTTGCTGTAGATATGATAAGATATTTGGTAATCATCATTTCATGTGTTCAGCTTTGCTCATTCATTTTTCTTTAAAAGATTATCAATGAGGAAGGACTCATTTCTGAGGGTGTTTTTGTTGTTGTTGTTTTTTTTTGTTTGTTCATTTCTTAAACTAAAAAGGCAACCAACAAAGGCAGACAGACCCAATGTCAGTACTTTCAGGTATTTCCTTGCCAAGAATATGCAAGGTCTATGTCAAACACTGTATTTATACTGTATTTCTGGTCAGTTCGTTGGAAACTTACTTGACCTGGATGTGTAGTGCTGCTCAGTCAAACATGGCCATTTTCCCAAGGGCATTTATCATGACACACCTTTCAAGAAATACTAAAATACCCACTGCTCTAATACCAAACATGGATGTAGTGGGAATATTGAAACTGAGGTCACCCATGAGAGCAAGGCATTCTGTCTAAGGATTCCACTATGTACGCATGTGTGTATACGTACATGAGGAGGAACAACATGAAGCACTTCATATCACTCAATCAAACAAATTTCCACAAACCCAGCCACACTGAAGTCAGTCGGAAGCATCAAGTGAAGTTGATTACAGGTTATCATTCCAGCACATCAGGTTTGATCAGAAATCACACATAAATTTTCTGTAAATTATTTCTGAAACCAGGTTCTTACATTTTGTAGTTACAAATACTGGAACATATCAATATAACTCATCTCTGTACCTTAACGGTAATGAATTAAAGATCAAGTATTCTAATTTTCTCCCAAGCACAAACTTACCAGAAACAGTTTACTTCCATGCATTACAGTACTGATTTTCATACAAAAATTTCCAGCAACTGTAGAATTAACATTGCTTGACACTCTAAAGAAGAATGTTTTGATAATAACTACACTAAAACTGCACTCACAGTAAGTAAGAGCAAAAAATAAACGCACAAACAACAGACCACTCACGCACATGTATATAAACACACACACTTACGTAACTGCTTTCCCTTCACCACAAGCAGGGTGTTAGTGTGTACGATATCACTCAGCGTGAAAGATACTAGCAGCAACAACTCAAGGCACAAACATATACCTCCTCATGTTTAATATATGCTTCACGCAACAGTTTGCGCTCAATGGATTCAGATTGGTCATCGTCAGGCTGTGTATACAGAACACAGATCCAGCATCAGGCAGCACAAGATACAAACTGAACAGGCCCCATTGCAATACTACTTTTTGAGTTGTTATTCTTTGCTATTGGTATACATCTCTGGTAATCTATTAATGTGGAAGGCATTTCATTTTGCTTGTGCATGTATACGGATGCATTTCATTATGTCCAAATATGAGTGTTGCACTGTGTGTATGTGTGTGAGAGAGGAAAGAAGAGAGAGGGAGAGAAAGAGAAAAAAGAGAGAGAAAGAGAATGAGTGGGTAACTGTATGACTGTGTGTGTGTGTGTGTGTGACTATTTGTGTGTGCATGCGTGTGTGCATGTGTGTGTGTGTATAACATCAATGTGTGTGCGCCTGTATGTGTGCATGCCTGTATGTGTGTGTTTGTACTGTGTAGTATTAACGTAGGAGGGTGTAACAGATACTGAAGACAGCTTCACTGCTGAGAGACAAAAATATGCACACATCTTTAGTGTATAATATGATAGGTGTGTTGCATTCATGAAACAAACTTTGGTCTACACTTTAAATTCCCATAATCATTTATACGAGAACACATCACAGTTAAAATGCCCCGCTGACCACCCCAAGTAACTCGATATACTTGTAGAGCTTGCTGAACCTTTCCACACTGAAGAAAAACTTGCAACCTTATGTTCATCCCATGGGCCGAAAAATGATGTGCAAAAACATATTTGCACTTGCTACAATGCAGATATTTCCCCCAATTCTTCTGTTTACTGAAAGGAAGAAAACCTACCCTGTTCAGAGTGTGTTTGGAGGAAGAAAAAAATCAGATATTTTTCTTTTTATTTTCCTGGATAATTACACCTGAATGTCTCCTCAATTTTGAAATAACTGGCACACTGTTTCCAAAGAGCATGTTGACTGGTATTGTTAAGTCTACAAAGCCACTACAAAGTATTACCACTACGTCAAAAGAAAACTACAACTGTTCTATGCTTCTTCTGCATTTTATCAATATAAAGCATTACATGGACTACTGCCAAATGTCTAGAAATTCAATACAAAATAAAGCAGTTACAATGTTCCTACTGTATCACTATTGAACTGCATGCTCTGCCTGTTGGAGAAACATGAACCCCCCTCTGCATAAAGGTTACAAGTTTCTGGTACAGGATAACAATGTTTCACTTTTGCAGGAATAGATTCTATTCAAATTAAACTTTTGTCATAGTACATCATGGTAAAATCACATACAGTACCAACAACGTGATATTTTTGTCCTGATTTCTTAGGAAGATGGGAGAAAAGAAGATCTTGGCTGCCTTATCACCCTGAACCCATTCCCCATCCCAGACCGCACAAATGCATCCATGTCGGTCATGACCTATTTCCAACAGCTACCCTTCAGGAGCTGTCAATTTTATATACGTCATCACAAGTTCCTCAGAGTCTGAACCACTGCTGAGTTCAGTCTGATGGTCTTCAACACAGCTGTTCTAATCTACCACAGACCGGACACATTCTGTTACTAGTATTAGGCTTCCCAATAAACGACATTTGATCAGTCACAGTGAGCAAGATTCTCTCCAACACAAAGGCATGAAGATGGTATCACCGAGGTCATCACAAGTCCAGGGCATGAAAGGCCATAATATCTACTATTTTTTTTCAAAGACAATAGTGACAACGATGATACTGCACAAATCCATTACAGCACATGTGATAATTAATATGTGATGTTAGACAATGGATGAGTCACATTGTAAATGCAATCAAGCAAACCATCTTTTTTGGTTTTCATCATCTATCAAGCACTATTATTTTTTTTTAATTTCCAATTAACAAACTGAAAAAAAAAGAAGAAAAATTTGCATATATCTGTGTAAAAACAAGATCCTGAAGAGATGGACCCAATCGGGACTTTGAGCATGGAACATCTGTCTTCATGCTTTCAACATCACAACGTCAGCATCATATAAAACTAGTATAAAGAAACACTGACAGGTTCAGAGTTTCACATGTTGCTGGCATTCAGAAAACAGTTTCAAAACAAGAAAATAAAAACATATTTGCTACTGAAAAGCAACATTCAACCACGTTTTTTTTTTTTTTTTTTTTTTGAATATAAGCATGCACATAAATGAGGAGGAAGGAATTCACAACTCAAAATAAACAGAAGGAATCATGCAAAAGAAAAGACCACTCAAGAAAAAAAAACCTGGCTCACCGAATCCTGCAAACCCAAAAAAGTGAAAGACAATTAGAAATAATACTTAAAGCAAAAAGCCCATAACACGAATGTAACTAAATGATCAGGAAAATATAAGGTTCTTGCTTACATACAATGGGGAAAACAACTTTCAGATTACAAAAAAAAAAAAAAAAAAATCATGGCTAGATCTAAGAAGGTGACAGGGAACTGAAGGAGAGGACAAGTAGAAAATACATGCTGGAGTCATAATGCTCTGCACAGCATGAACAGAAACATAAATACTTGAATTCTGATTTTCATGAACAAGTGATAAATGATTGCTCTTGAACAAATAATAACAAAAACCAAACGTTGCATATCACTGACATTCGGTTTTGTTGAATAAAATTCAGACATAATGTGAATTTGTGTTTGGCTAGTCATGATTTGAGGTGGATTTGATTGTCAGGAATTTGAACGTCTGCTAATTTCAGCAAATGGATGCATGAAACCAGCAACAACATTAGTCTTTAACATTTTCATTTGTTCATAGCATATGCATCAACCATATTTTCAGGAATTTAAGTCTGCTAATTTCTGCAATGGACGTATGAAACCAGCAAAGACATTAGTCTTTAACATTTTCATGTGTTCACAGCATATGCATCAGCCACATTTTCAGGCACACGTTCATGGCCTCCGTATTTTTACATAAACCAATACAAAATTATTTCATCCTTCATTCCCTGGCTGCATCACCCACATCTACTTGTTTCTACAGCTGATCTGTTGTGCACACAACAGGGATCTTGTAACCATACTGTATGTTCTATGGCAATGTACTCTGACTTAGTTCATGTTTTTATGCCTGACTGGAAGCTGACATAAATAAGCTAATCTTTAATGTATCTGTTCCATTCTGTACATGTACTGACATGAAAGGTATTCAAGCATGACTAGGTCTGCACATATGTTCAGAATCAAGCCCTAAATGAAGTTTCCTTCCAGTGACAAACACGAAAATTACAACAATTTGCAATCAGTGAATAGAATAGCTTAACTAAACACTGGACTCCTACAGTGGAAACAGATGGGCACAAAGCACTGAAATGCTAACTAATAGAACTGGTGGTGCTGATTCATTACGACACACAATTTGGGAAGCTGACATTCATATCAAAACAGCCGTGTTGAACAAATTGCTGGGATTGTCTCAAACCACTATGTGACTGATTAAGATGCATGTATTGATTGATTTATACTGGCAAACATGAACAAGCAGTTTCTGGCTTATATCTATGAGTAATACACTTAGGGAAGCATGCAGAGGTAATTAAAGACCAGTGGAACCCCAGTGGTACAATGTCCAAATGTTCTCCCTGTTTCTTTCACTTTCTAATGGTTTCTTTCCTTTGTTCATGTTTTTCTGTTTTGTTTTGTAATTTGCTCGAGTACATGTGTTTCATATTTGCTTCTTAAATATTCTTCTCCCTCTGAAGTCATGTTTGGTCTTTTCTCCAACCCCTTCCCTAACTCCCATTTCCTGTGAATGTCACAATTACAATTTTACACCTCCCTCCATCATTCACTCTTGTTTTCTTCTTCCTGAAATTATCTTTTTTTTAACATCTATGAGTATGAAGGGTTCCGCTGCTCAATATTTACCTTGAACACAAAACAGGATTGATTCTAGCTAAGATATTGAAATCGGGGACAAAAAATGAGGCATCAGTCCTCACCTTGTTGACCATTGCAATTCGCACCTGTCCAGACTCAACAAAGTACATCACATCAGCAGTGTCACCCTGAAACACACAAGACACCAGTTACAACATGGTGAAAACTTGGTAAGTTTTAAAAGGTCAAGCTAAAAGAAAGTTCCACAAACTGCAGTCTGAAAGAGATTCTAAAATATGTGGAGCCACACTTCAATAAATTAGTGCCCTGAATATTTTTCCAAATAACACTTTTTTACTGTATGGTATTTTGGATTTCAATGTGTGCACTATCTGCTTGTGACTGGAAATTCTGCAAACTTAACTGCTTGCAGATATCAGAGATGCATGCAATAAAAATACAGCAACAGCAATGAATAAGACATACAGTCTGATGTGAAACACAATGAAGATCAGTTCAGTTTATATAAATGTGCAACTGCACGTTTGAGTTGTATGAGTAATTGTGAGTGTATGAATGTGCATTTCTGTGTTAGGGGGAGAAGTCAAAAAAAAAAAAAAAAAAAAATCCTGTAATCATTTAAGTCTGATCACTGACCTGTTTGATAATTTGGTCTCCATCTTGAAAACTTCTGGTCTGCAGAGCATCAGCAACATTCATCCGTTCATACAGCTGAAAACAACATGACACAAAATACATGTACAGCATACATTAGAAACAAATTCAATAAATCTTTAAGAATTCTGATACTGTGGATATGCTGATGCACTTCTTGATCGATTCATAATTTTGTTCATCGTGGGAGCAATTCTTGCTAATATGCAACAGATGTTAAGAGTATGGTATGTTACTTTCAAAATAATGTAAGCTCAAGATTGAGCACTCTATCTGAAATGTTCATGGCATAAACTGGCTTGGGCCAAAACTTTACAGCAAGGAAATGTTTAATTTTTGTGTATGCGACTGGACTATTTGTTAGACAACAAGACCCTATCAAACGCTAGTAGGCCTGTTAGCTTCTTGCTCCATGGTTCATTTCCCACCAGACAAAACCAATAACCTTTTTCTTCTGAGAAACATCTGTGCAGACTCCAGTCCCCTCCTAGTCGTTTGGATGAGTCTTGAAACTGAGGTGCTATGCATGAGTGCATGCATTAAAAATCTGGCATGCAAATTAAATCCCATTCCACCTTCTGCACAAGAAAACAACATCTGCCGAAAAGATGGATGACAAGAAAATAAAATGCATGTAGGCTGGTGTCTTGTTTATCGTAATGGTGGGATTAAAAACAGCTGCATATGCAAAAGAATCCCATCAACGGTCCAACTTCTATCTGGAAAACGAAGAAAGAAAGAATAAGAGGTTGTGTAGAAGGAATCCTGTGAAATGTATGTCAAGCCTGAAAATGTAAGAAGTGGAGTGGACGGAGTGTGAGGAGAAGAGTAGAGAAGAACACAGGACAATTAAAATAAGCATAGACATATACGGACACTGTAGTAGGCTCGGTAGTTTTGTGTTTTAAAACCAAACGTAGAAGAATCAAATGTCGAGATCTTGGTCAAAAACAACAACAAAAAAAGCTGAAATTTAAAGAGGATGCCAAACAGTGACCAGTGACTGTCAAAAGAAATTTTGCATACAGCAAAGAAGAAATGGAATGAGTAAGCCCACTGGCTGATGTGGAGCTTGTCTAGAAGTTTGAGCTGCATAAGGCATCAGATTTACCTGGTCAGAACACAGAACCAGCTACTGAAAGTCCATGGGGTTACCACTTGATTGCATCTCTTGCTCACTGTTTGTGTTCATATGTGTGTCATTTCCCTCATTTTCTACAAATCAAAGTGATCATGTGCTGCGAAAGCCCTATATCAAATTAAAAGGAGAGTGACTGCTGCTGCAACTTACGTCCAATGATTTAAGTAAAGGAACGCTCTCTAAGAGTCCTTCATACATCTTGCGTTTCTGGAAAGCAGTCTTCAGCACTATCCGACGGAATGTTGTCCTGTCCTGTACACAAAGGATCACAATCATTAATTTTTTTCTTGTACAGGAAAGAAAGACAGCATGAAAGAAAACAAAACCTTGATCTAAACATGAAAGCAAAACATGTTAAATCTATAAGATCTTCAGCAGAGTCAAAAGCTTTTTGTAGCAAAAAATCAGTTCTTTATATAAAAAAAAAAATAAAAAAAAAAGATGATATCAAGAGAGAGAGAGAAAGAGAGAGAGAGAGAGAGAGAGAGAGAGACAGACAGACAGACAGACAGATAGACAAGACAGGCAGGCATACACACACACACACATATGGAAGGAGAGACAGAAATCTACACATACTGACAAACACACCAATAAACATCGGAAAGAACAATTCAAACACTGAAAGCATCAAGTTTCCTTTGCTTACCAGTGCCCACACTGTGCCTTGAGATGAAGCAATGATAGTTGCTGCCCTGGGCATGTTGTACATGAGAGCCAGCTCACCAAAAAAGCCAGCATTGTCGTAGTTCCCCACCATTTTGGGATGACCCTCAATCTCCACATAGATGTCATATGTGCCGCTGCCCACAATGGGAACATTTTAAAAAAAAACACATTTGCACACATCTTGCTGTGAGTTTCTTTTTTCCGTTTTCTGAAATTCCAAATGTAAATAGGCATCAATGTTTACCAGACTTAATATATATGTTTTCCAACAAATCATCAATACCGCAGAGATGTGGATGCGAGACCTTGTATTTCCAGGCAAATTTCTCTTGCCAGTACACATTCTTAAAGGAAAACATTACCTAGTTCATAAGCAGCAAGGTGTGAATGCATGTACATTTTAGAGAACGCTGCTCATTTTCATCGTGCGCATGGTGTGTGTGTGCGTGTGTGTGTGTGTGTGTGTGTGTGTGTGTGTGTGTGTGTGTGTGTGTGGGTTGGGTAGGGGTGAGGTGAGGCGTGTGTGTGCATGCGCGTGAACGTGTGTGTGCATGTGTGAGGGTGTAATCCCATGTGCATGCATGCATGTCTTCCCGTTCAATTTGCACCTTTTTCCTTAATCAAACCTTTTTTCCCCCTTGGTTTTTGCATATCTAAATCACAGTTTCCCTCTCTCCGTGCGCCCATGCAAACTCACTATCTTCTCTCTCACACAAGCTCATTGTACACCAGATTAAGTTTAGTGCTGAACTGCACATAACCTGTGTTAACCCTCTTGTATTCAGATTCTCTGAGGCCAAATTCCCCCCAGTTTTCAGATTTTTTTGGTGAATTTAGCCTTAAAATGGCTATGTATGGTTCATGCTTCACCACAACCAAGAATAAACCTCTAGAGCTACGAAATTCCGCATGTATGGTCACAAGACTCTGTTCTCTACTGTGAGCAAGATTTTGTGTGTCTCGAGGTGAAAGGTCATGTCACTGTCACCAAAATGTCACCCAATGTGTCACATGTAATGGTGACAATTCTAATACAGCACACCACCATGCAGTTATCCCATGCACATGCATGTTAGTGTTGTAAAATGAAAGCTGCGGCCTAAGTGAGATGATCTGTCTTCTGTCCGCCTGTTCAGTCCCCACAGGTAATCCACAGAATGTCACACACAACTAGTGTCAATTGTCACTACTGAACAGTTACTGTAGATTCAAGAACAGTTCCTCATTGTTTTTCTGTCACTGTTCTAAGCACCTTATACATGTCCATATGTATTTACACACTGTATAGCTGTGTACAGTGAGGAAATTGAGTAGAGTGTCACTGTTGCCAAGTGTCATCAAAGCACTGTCACCATAAACTACAGGTAAGCATATATACATGTACACACAAACACAGAGACTAGCAAACTGCCCTACTGTTGAGCCACTTTCAGCACATGGTAGTCATGGAAACAGTCATTCTTATGAAAGCATAAAGGCACCTGGCAGAAAAAAACTCATATATGACGTTTCTATGCGTCGTCCCTTAGTTGTCATAGGGAATAATCAGTACAGAGACGTAGCCCCGCATTTCGTCAGGTGTTGTGTCGAGCCACAGGGAGTCAGGTGTGCCTTTAGCTGATTGTTTTGAGAGTATCTGTTAGTTTCTTCTGCTACTAGTTGAAAAAAAATATGAGAGGTAGAAAGAAGAAATAATCTAGTGCTGTGGCAGTGTTCGGCAGTGAGTGTGCAGGGCCTGTCGGCTGTTGGAATGGGGCCACACACGGGCAGGATGTGTAGCCGGTCGCCATTGTTTTGCAGAGTGGCGAGTAGCACGTGGTTCTCAGGGTCGCTTTCAGCATTTTCCTCTCCTTCACTGTTGCCGATTTCAACATCATTCTCTTCTCCTAATTCTCCACTTTCATACTTCTCTAATTCTTGCATAATTTGATCCCACTCCTCCGCTGAACACTCAAGAATATCATCAAACTTGCTGTTGTTAGCAGACGACGCCATTGCGAAAATCGGTCAGTCTCACGCACAACTGTTCGCTTGCAGTTTCTCCTCTTTCTTAGTGAATGGAAGTGGTGCCAGCATCCAAAAATAGTGCTGCCACATTACTGGACTATAGTGGGAAATCCCCAACAACTTTTAGTGTGTTCTCTGAGTATTTTCACGGAGTCAGCACGTGATGGAAAAGTACCGTACACATGCGGCGGGCAGCTCCCATCTGCGACCGTTATGAAATCTAGCGCGCTGTCTCAGTGCTCCCGTCTGCGCCAGTTATGAATACAAGAGGGTTAATGTGACATTGCCAGATCAACACTACTTAAATTTTAAAATGAGAATTCTTCACTTGCAGACAGGAGTCCGGTGGCATACACTAATTAATGCTTACCCATTAATTTGCAAATAATCTACTCGCTTTGTACATGTTCTAACACACACACATTGTCCTACTCACTCTTACATGCAGCAAATTCACCAGGTCAGTTGATATTTCATGTTAATTTTCATGCATATTTATGCAAACTGTGTGTGTGTTGTGTGTGTGTGTGTGTGTGTGTGTGTGTGTGTGTGTGTGTGTGTGTGTGTGTGGTTATGTGCACTTGTGTATGTTTCTGTGTGTGTATCAGTGTGTGTGTCCATGCGCATACTGTGTGCACATGTGCCATCCTAACTCTCAACAGTATGCAGCAGATTCACTGGGTCTGATAACAGCACAGCATGTTGATTTTCATGCTTCTCTAAGGCACTGAAAAATGTTTTTCTATTAAACTGAAGTGTAAATAAGTCAGTCTAATTGTTTTCCTGGACCGATCTGTCATCATCTTCTTGTTTCACCATGCATCCCCAGCCTGACTTCTGTTTGGCAACTGAGCAATTTGAGCATGACAATTTGTTGCTGCTGCTGATTTATAATTTCTCCCACAAACAACCCCACTCCCTTTGATACTTTAAAACCATGTGTCCTTCTTGATAATGCCTGCCAAAACCATCAGACATGATACTCTGACAGACATATCTGAGAAGTGGGTGTATTTTTCCCATTCTTTATTAATCATTTGTCAAGTCTTGTTTTACTGATAAACACACACTTTCCTAGGACATGCCCATGTACATAGGCATGCACATTTGCCCAGCTTGTTTGATTGAACTGAAACACCCACAACCTGAAAAATCACCTGTCTATGACGTAGAAGTTGTCCCCATCATCCCCTTGGTCAATGATATGATCCCCTTCTTCTACCTGAAACAGGCACAAAGCATGTGTCATCGGTTTAACTGCATTCACTAAATGGCAGACAGTGGGCCATTTTCATTTCTCAGTGAACATTTTCAAAATCATCAGACATTTTATCTCAGAGTTTATCTAAGGCTTTGATGTTTATCATTTTTTTTCCAATGATGATACTTCAGATCTAAAGTAAACAGTTACACAAAGTACTTATCATTAAACAAAAAAATGTTAAAAGGCAAAAGAAATAAAATGAAAAGAAAAACTATTTTGAAAAAGCAGCAATACAGAACTGTCTCTGTGGAGAGGAGTACTTGGATATCAAGAACTTGAAACCTGGTAATCTGCATTTGCCTTTAGAGGGATCAGGAAAAAAAAAAAAAAACAAAAGAGACAGGCTGAGATGAACAAAACCTGTAAAAACTGCTTTCTTGGAAAGCGACAAGTGAAGCAAGAAGATGCCATTACCAGGTATTCCGAACTGATTTTTGAAAGTTTACTTTGATACTATTTTTATCACAATCTGATAGAATTTTATATTCTTACTTCTCTGGTATCAGTAGCATTCTTGTACTAAGAGTACTTCTGAAGTTGTGATTTTACAGATCTTTAATTTTGACAGGGCCTTTTTGAATTATCTTATCATTTTCATTTAATGTGCATCAAAGATTTTATATATATATATATATATATTACACACATAAAAAAAAAAAAAGAAGAAAGATATATATATATATATATATGAATATATCGTGTGCGCATGTATAAGTACACAACACACACATGTATGTCTATTTGATGCACATTTAATTAATTCATTATTTCATAATGTGCATCATTCACACACACACACACACACACACACACACACACACACATATATATATATATATATATATATATATCTATATATATATATATATCTATATATATATATATAATGCTGAACAATTAAGTAGTGGCGAAAACAAGTGCAGGCTAACAATTCTTCCATCATTAAAATAACGACTTGGCAAAGATTTGAACTTATGAAAAAAAAAAAAAAAAAAAAAGAGCAGGAAGGGAATGGGACGCCGATGATGAAGAAAATGGGCCTTTTGCCTGCTGGATCAGACTCATCAGGGAGACACGGCTGATTGTGTCTTTGCTCTTGGCGTCAAATATAGAGACACACCACAGTCCATAATTTTGTGTTCTAACCACAAAGGGTTCAAAAAAGAATCCAACAGCAACCACAAAGCAGCCAGAGAAGGGTAGTCAAATTGAAAACAAAACGGAAGTATGGAGAGGAAAAAAGTTGCTAAAAAACTAAAAATATTATGCAAACAGTCTAAAATGTAGGGGACAATCTTTGCCCCTATGCTTGAGGATCCATTCAAGGATGCAAGGGAGATGAAAAGATATGGAACAGTCTCAGTGACTAGCTCTGCTGTTCAATAATCAAAGCATTGCCAGCAGCTAAGATTTATGCAGAACAACCTTTACTTGGATCTCTAAGAGATGCCATCTCCCACTGATTGATAAAACAATATAATGCTGAACAATTAAAGAAGTGGGGGAAAACAAGTGCAGGCAAACAATTCTTCCATTATGAAAGTAATGAGTTGCCAAAGATTAAAAAAAAAAAAAAAAAAAAGGCGGGGGGAGACTTAAAATTAAGAAAATATATTATAGATATGAAAAACCTTCACTAGCTGCATGAGGGAACCACCATAATCCCTCTTGAAGGCTGATCTTTTTATATCGCCTGCTCCTCTGCCTTTTGTCCGCTAGATCGGACCATCAGGGAGACATGGCTGATTGTGTCTGTGCTCTAGCATCAATTCATTTTTCAATCATTCCAGATGGATGACAATACTCCCCATACGCCGCTAGTGAAGGATTTCATGTTTATATTTCCCTGATTTTTCATTATTATTTTCTTTTCTTCCCCTGTCTCCCCCTGCCTCATTACTGTAATGATGGAGGAATTCTTAGCCCGCTCTGGTTTCACACAGTACTAAATTTTCACTGCGTGAGTGAGTGTGTGTGTGTGTGTGTGTGTGTGTGTGTGTGTATGTGTATGTGTGTGTGTGTGTGTGTGTGTGTGTGTGTGTGTGCCTGTGTGTGTTTGTGTTTGTGTGTGTGTCTGTGTGTATTATACATCAAAACATGATCCAAATACATGGATTTCTGCAAATTCCACTGACGCACTTGCGTTTGGAGTACCTGCAATTACAGAAGATGGAGAAATAAGCTGGACTGACAGACTATTTTGTTGGTTCTTCCTAGACAATTAATCGTTCGTCAGTTGAAAAAGGGGGAACAAAGCAAAGTTTTCAAAACAGTTGCTTATTCTCAGAAACTGATTGGCAGACAAAGGAGACATGCCACTTGATATGCACATATAAATGGCTTCAAAGGCAATGCAATGCAAGTTAGATCTATTTTACTTCCACTGTTCTCTCTCAGTACCAATAGTAAATAAAGAAGCATGTAATACATGGAAAAATATGGGATATCAGTTCCCTGCTTATTCATTCAAGAGTGCATCTGGTCCCTGATTCAGTTCAAAAGTTTCCTTTCTGAGGTAAGCATGGTGATAAAAGTCAAGTAACTTAGATGAATATTTTCTTTTCCTACCTAAGTGATGCTGGCAGATTTGTTTACCTCTGATTTCCATTTACAGCCACAGACCAATTTCCTGTTCTTCACACAATGCATGTCCTCTGTGCCCAGTTCTCTCTCCTTTTAAATCAATTTATTTTGTTAAAATAAGCAAACATACTTTTTTTTTTTTAACATACCATATTTCAAACCTAGATAATACATACACTTGGCATTCAATATTTGGCCTACGGGATAGTAACAGGAAGAACGGAAGCAGGGAAACAGGGTATACAAGTTCATGTGTGTGCATGAGCGTATATGGACACCTTTCCTCACCTCAATAGTTCAACAGCCACACCCCTTCAGTATTTTCATTCTGTTTCTTCCCCCACAACCTCAAAGTCCAGTAAAGGCCCCCATCCCCTTGCCCCCCCCCCCCCCCCCTGGCCCATGGCAAACACCATACCATACCATACCATGTACCCATACAAATACCCTGGAAATTGCCCTTGGCTTCAGGTTTTAGACCCTGTTGACAATCTTGGTGACTAGCACAAACGCCACTAGCAGCTGACTGTTTCTTTTAGCTTTGGCCACAAATCTCATTCTGTAAAGGATTAACAATGCACTACCTACACTGGAAACACTGACCGTCACTCCACCCCATTCTGCTGCCTCTTTCATGTGCTTACCCATTAGGAAGGCCACTCTAGCACTTAATGGACCAGACCAACACAAAGGTCAAACTGACACAGGGGCAGCAACTTCTACACTTGCCAATGTATTGCCGATTGTTAGTGGACCACACTACCTGTTTGTTACTTGTAGGTTAAGCCTGCTGATGCATGAGTGGAAAAAGAAATTGTCTTCAGACAGAATCAAACTAACCATGCTGTCTTTTCAAGCTCAGCTCCTTCACTGTTAAGCGTCGGATTGACACAAGAGGCTTACAGATTAAGATTAGAGGGCTTTAAACACATATTCCAACATGGAATTTCACAAGTCAGTTGCCACTCTTCAAACAGATATATCCTGATGTCCTGAGCACAAAGATGTCAACTGACAGCACTGGCTGGTTGTTTGACAGTTGAGGACAGCACCTCTCTGGGTCTCACTGGTGGCATCGTTGGGTACATCTCTCTCTTGGTAAACTTAATGTTCACTGAATTCATATGTTTTTAAATGCTTCGCCACAGATATTTTTATTTCAATTATCACCCTAACAAACCGATATTTCAATGAAAGATGATAATTTTTTATGCAAAATGTCTACTTAAATACCACAGCACAGATATGAAGCTGCACAATCTCTTAGTTTCATTTTAACTATGCATGATATCAGATGCTTGCAACTGATCTCATAACCATGATCTTGAAGATGAGTAGATATTCTAAGGAGCACTTTCTAATAAACGTGGGAGAAAATTCATTAATGCACACATTCATCTTAAACACATCAATGATATATATCTAATCTAGAGCTTTCAACTGACCAACAAAAACAATCAACGACATTTCAAACACATTTAATAATTTAGAAAGCTGTATTATGTATTATTCAATAAGACGAGTTTTCCGCATATTTTTGACATGTCAATCATTCTTACAGTACATACCAAATACACAATTCCAAATAAAGAGCTGTTTTTTGAACCTCTCTACAACAACTATATTAAATTATCTTCACTGAATAATCATCATAATGACTATCTCCTTCTTTACATGATTCAAATATATCTTATCACAAGGACAATGCCATTTCATGATACCTTTATCAGTCACAGCCTTCTCTTTAATTCTGCAGTGGCATTGCTGTGCTCCAAATATATTGTATGCCTCCATTTCAGACATTCTCAAAATGTTATTTCCAAATTCAGAATCATTTTAACTGACACAAATGAGATTAAGTCTTGCCATCGAAAGTAAACTTAATCTGGGATATCATCATTCCACTCATGCTAAATCTATAATGACGGGGAAAGGTAAATTAATCATATCTGCATCACATAACTGTAAATGACCACACTTTTTATTACCTGTATTACAACTGTTGTTGTTTACCACCATGCAGTATTTTTCTTTATCAGAAATACTGAAACAAGGAACTGAAACCATCTTATAATCTTTGAGAAAAAGAAGACATCTGAGAAGGGAAGAAAAACAAGGTTACTATTTGCATGCATGTGTGCAAGGAGGTCACAGAATGCATGAGAATGTTTAGTGTATATATGTATGTGTGTGTGTGTGTGTGTGTGTGTGTGTGTGTGTGTGTGTGTGTGTGTATGAGAGTGAGTGTGTGTGTGTGTGTGTGTGTGGGGGGGGGGGGGGGGGGGGGGGCAGAGAGAGAGAGAGGCAGAGAAAGAGACAGAGTGACAGGGGAGGGGAGGGTGGGGGGTGGGGGTGGGGCTTAGACAGCAAGAGAAAGAGATTGGAAATACTGATGTCTAAGTAACATTAACAGTACAAAATCTAAACAGGACTGAAGTTTAAACTAGTCATTTAAAAAAAATTCAAATGGTCTCTCTCTACAATAAAAATACTACTGCATCAGACGCTTCAAGAAACATACTGTTGTAAAGAACATGACACTCAAGATAGGCGGGGTGGAAGGGAACTCTGTTTTAAAAATTAACTGTAAACAAATGATGTCCTGATCTGACTTCAAACAAATTTTTTTTTTTTTTTTTTCAAAAAACTTATAAAACAATTAAGTAACAGCACCAATTCAAACAAATTTTTCTTGAAAAAAAAAAAAAAAAACCTTCAGTAAGCAATTCAGCAATAGCACCAATTATGTTAACAACCTTTTCAGGACAGATTCTATGCACCATTTTCACAAGCGAAACACCAGCCTTCAATCATTTTCAATGGTTCATGAAAGGCATCTATTCAAACTTGTATGTGATAACTTGTGACTTGTGCAAACCGGTCACTTCATATGATAATTTAAGATCTAATTTAATTTTCTTACTCTACATTCATACTGAGAGTAGCTTCCTAACTAAAGAATGCTAATTCAACACTGAGTAGAAACTCAAAGAGGATCTGAATACTATCATTTAACACCGAGAAGAAACATGAAGAAGATCTGAATATAATCAATCAAGAAGTGTATTTTAAAGAGGAACATCAGAAAATAACTTTCACTCATGATGTACCTTACATTACAATCCCCCCTCCCCACTGTAATGCAGCTGCCTTCCCATCCAATCAAAAAATACATTGATGAATAAATATACAAACAAACAAAACAGATTAGATCCTGAACTTATTGTTAGCACTGACCACTGACCAATCTGACGTGTATGCTTGAAGACTGAACATCAGTTTTCAAACACTATATGCATGTCAATAAAATATGCATGTTGGAGTCCATTCACACTCACACTAAAGAGTCTCCATTATCTGCGGTGTATTAAAAAAAAAAAAAAACTAAACTTAATTGGCTATATAAAAAATTCAGTGGTGCAAATGGGGAAAGACCCCCAGTCTGAATTGTGGCCTTCCTAACAATCCTGAAATTTGGATTGAAACCATCCCATCAACACTGAAATTTGGACTGTGGCCATCCAATCTATCCCACCAACATTGAAATTTACCATAATGTGCTAAGCAATCCCCAACTTTTCTTGCAAGCAGATCTGTCTATCTATAAACACACATACACTCAAGCTAAAACAAATTAGAAGTGGAAGAAAACAAGTGTAGACTAACAATTCCTCTAGTACCATAACCATGACTTAGCAAAGACTAAAAAAAAAAAGAAAGGACAGGAGAAAGGGGGATAGTAAGAGACAGAAACAGGAATTAAAGTGGTAATACTAAAGAGTTCTGAAAGAAAAATATAGTGTGAATCAAAAATGATATTTTCACAACAAAATGTTAAGCACTGCACCAGTCTGCACAACCATTCCTCCGTCTTTCAATTTGTTAGTAAATTTTAAACAAACTGAAAATAAAATATAAGAAAACAAGTGACACGAAACTATGAATGTTATCTTAATAAATGGTAGAAAAAAGCCCTGTATTTGTGCACACATGTTTGTATTCATTCAAACTGCAAAGCTGAGGTCTCTCATTTCTTTTTTTGCGCTCATCTTTAAAAATGAAAATCTGGATCCTCAATTGCAGAAACGATTTTATCTACTTTTCATGAACTTTGGACTGGAGAAGAGGATGCGAGGGTGTTGATGAGACATGGGTGAAAGCTGAGTAAGAGCAGGGGGAAAAAGCGCATTTGTATTTTGTCTATGATCCCACATAACACATGACATCCTTCCATCCATTTCTCAACATATACATGAGGAAATTATCCATAAGGGGAAAATCATGAACAGTTACTGACCAACTGGACAAGTCTCTCTTGAAGAGAGACTTGTGTCTGTGTGCATACATGTGTGTGTGTGCGTGTGTGTGTGTGTGTGTGTGTGTGTGTGTGTGTGTGTGTGTGTGTGTGTTACACTATTTCTCTATTTACTCTCTTGTGCATGTGTGTGTGTGTGTGTGTGTGTGTGTGTGTGTGTGTGTGCGTGTGTGTGATACACTATTTCTCTATTTACTCTCTTGTGCATGTGTGTGTGTGGTGTGTGTGTGTGTGGTGTGTGTGTGTGTGTGTGTGTGTGTGTGTGTGTGTGTGAGATACACTATTTCTCTATTTACTCTCTTCCAGTCTCAAGTGTTTTTTTTTTCTTAATCATGTAGAAATTAACCAAATTGAAAATGCTGAAATAATGTTTACACAAATGTGCAATACCAATAGTGCTGCCACGAACGTGCAATACCATACAATGTGTAGACTAGCATTTGCCATAAAGAACCTATGCTTTAAGTTCAACATTCCCACCAAGTTTGATTTTGCAGTCTGTTGCTAGAGTGCAAGACAAAATGAGTTCAGCAGAGACAAAAAAAATCACCTAATAAATCTAGTAGTCTTTGTTTTTGTGATACATATGGTTTATTGTGGTTGTGTGTCCCCAAAAGCTTCACATTAAATAAGGTCATACTACATACTTTAATGTGCAATGGATTGTTCACATGAATAGCCACTGATCTCTCTGCAATAAATGGTGCCATACTTTGAAGGGCAACACAAACTAATAAGTATTTTATACATACAGTAGTGATACTAAACGTCTGACACCGATTAACGCACAGTATCTGCATCAGACCGGTCTATCTTCACTGAGTGTGTCAAGCTACACCCATTTTCAGTAATTTTTTCATATGGTTTTTGCCGATTCACCATACGCTATCAAAATTTTTGTCAAAGTACTTCATTATTTATTCAATTATGTGTTCCCTCGTTGTTGGCTGACTTTTGTTTATGTGACTGGATTGACAAGAAGTCTTTTTACCAATCTGAAAATCTTTTGCATCTTCTCAACTAAAGAATTTTGATAATCATGATTATACTTCTAAAATTTTAAGCCACATATATAAGTTGATGATGGTTAAATTCACCTGATTTATTCTGTATTTATATACGCCTAACAATATGACATATGTTCAAGATTTACCAAAGAGAAAACATTTTCCCAAAATGTCTTGGCACTGGAAAGGAGCCCAATGACGTCTCTTGCCATGCAAGATACCGCACAAACACAATCTTGCTGATCCTGAAAAACAAGTCTGAAAAATTTTTTCAAGTTAAATCCGGAACACTTGTATCCTTGAAAAATTATAAGAAACTGTTCTTGTCCTTTTTTCAGTCATAAAACATGCTGGTTTGAAGCACAGAACAGAAAATTTAGCAAGCTTGACCAAAATGAAACTGGGCTCTTGATATGGGAAGTTGAATGTTGAGCTGCTTGATATTTTTTCATGCAGGCACCTTGACATTTTCTTAAATAACCTGGCTAGCTGCTCTGAAAAAAATCAGCATGTATAAAGCGTAATTGAAGCAAGTCTCACATGACTTGGGTGATGTTCAGTGTCTGACAATTAAAGCTGACTAGTAATACTCCATGCTTATTAGTGTGCCAGATTAAACATGTATTGGCATGCATGCTGTGTTCCACATGTCACAGCCAGTGTATAATGTTTGGAATCTCTACCACACAGAGAAATTTTGAGGTCACCACCCAAACGACCGGAACCAAAACTTAAATTAGTAGGTGATATTTACGAGCAATTATCCAGCTGACCAACATTAGATGTCTTTCTGTTGTTACTGAGAGAATCAACAGGAACACACTTACAAGCGTAACAATATATTAGTTCCACTTTATGTTTTGCTCATTTTATCAAACTGTGATGAAACTGAGACAGAGATGAAAAAAAAAAAAAGGTTTTGGTGTAAGGTAAACAAAAAAGTAAAAACTTTAAACAAAGTTTGTTATTGATAACTAAACAATCAACAGTGGGCAGAAAATGGCTGATCATTCATACTAATTAACTGAAGAAAGGAAAAATGCAGAAACTTTCAACCGTGCAGCAGGGAGGCATGATAAAGAGACAAAGACAGTCCAGTTATAGCTGAGAGTATACAATGCTAACAAAGCTGTACAGCTCTGTGACATTTTGGAAAACATTTGATGAACAAGAAAAGGTTTCTTACTTAATGTCATCCAAACCTTTAACTACACATCTTCCTCCTGTCTCACTTGCTGGCAGATACAGTCTACACTCTACTCTCAGCAGTTTATCTATCCATCAGTTTCAACAAAAAAACAGATTTCCCAAGACCTCTTTGCAAACGACTCAGCTGTTGCAGTTTACATTCAGACAGGATTGTTAAAGTTCAGTCAGGGCTATGATAACAAAGAACAAAAACCTCTGTGTATCAGATACATACAATGGAAAAAAAAAGGTAGCAAACTTTTGACAATTCAGGAGAAAAGAAAGAGGGAACTGGAGATCCATGGGAATCATGAAACACTTACCCGCTTTTTCAAACATAGCATCTAGCACCTCTTGCATTTGTTCCTGTAAAGAAAAGCAAGGTGAATAAGATACTGCATCCGCTTCATAACACAGATGTACAATTTCACATTTACTACATGACAAAAAGATGCATGCATGAACACTTTTCAAAAAACAATACAAAAAATTTACAATTAAAGAAAAAAAAAAAAAACATCACACACACACTTATAAAGAAGTAATAAAGTATAACAAAGCAATATAACCACATAACTTTCACATACCTTAATAATGAATGAACAAATTAATCAATAATAACAACCTCATTATTGTGATATACACAGAGACAGAGGGAGGGGTAGAAAGTTAGGATGAAATGGGTATTTCGGCACAGCAGAAAGACAAATATATTATCAAACAAAAAACAGGATGGAAAAAAGCTAAATCATTAAATAACACAACAACAATGACTTAAAAATACACACCCACATCAATCATTACTATACTTTTATCATTACTGAATACACTCTGCATGTGTTTGTTAGGCGTAACTGCATGTCATAATTAAATATATTTCAATTTAGACCAATTTAACAAGAAACAGAATTCATATCAAAACAATTAAAAGAAATCACAGTTAAAAATCTATTTTTAGCAGGTTATATGTAAATCAATGTTTCTGAAATGGAAGAACAAAGAGGTTGACTCTAAACTCCAACAGAAGCAGAAGGTAAAATGGCTTGAGCTTTATGTAAATCTACACCTGATGTCACACACAGCAAACTTAGTTTGCCCTACATTCTGAAACACAAGTTTCACTTGAGTGCTCAATATCAGATTTTGGACTTAAAGATGACCAAAAAGTTTTCAATGAAACTGGCACCCAGTGCTTGTAATTTATCGCCAAGTCGAACACCGCAGTCAAAGTTTATGACCAAGCTACCTCCAATTATCTGCTTCTATGGACTCCAAACCTTGCTTCAATGATTTCAAACCATCCTGTATGCAGCTTTTAGCTCACTTATGATCAAAATACACATTCACAAAAACAAGGGGCAAACTAACACTATTTTGATAAACAACAGACATGTACATGTGTTTTGACAAATATGCCTTCAAATATGATTTTCATGCTGAAACTAGTGAAAGTGATCTGGGAACTATTGTTTAGTACATTTTTTATGTTATTTGTAATGTCTGAAAAAGATCTATTTGTAAAATATTTACTTGTCTAACATTTTTTAGTAAAATATGTATTACTCTGCAACATGTTTCAGAGTAAACACTTGTATTTTGACTTGTTTTCTGTCTTTTGTGTATAAATCTTAAATTTTGATTTGTTTTCAGTAATGCTGCAATCTGGTTCAGTCATTATTCAGTATATTCACTTTGGCAGTGTGAAAACAACTTCCCTGTTCCAGTTAGCTCTGACAGTTTCAAACCAAACTGCTAAGAAATAGAATTGGTTATTGCCAGGGCAGCATATGCTCAGTTTTTGACTCCTCTGAACAGGCAGAAAGTCTAGTAAACCATGATTTCACCATGGTTAAACATAAGACAAAGAGAATAGTCATTGCCTGTGCACAGCTGGAACAAGTATCCAGACCTCTTTACCCTAAAACTGCTATTAGTGTACTTATAAAAAAATAATAAAAAAACAACAACAATAAAACGGCTTATTTTCCAGAAAGAGTGTGTACAAAATTCAAAATGTCATTTAGGGGGGGACGGGGTGGTGTGGAGGAGGGGGTATTTGTTTCTCTTTTTTTTTTTCATAGAGAACCACCATTTTGCATCAACTAGAGTAAAATTGGTTCTTTCTAATACAAATTACTTCAAACCCGATTCATGAGCACACTTTACCAGAAGCTCATGCTCTCACGCCATTTCTTTCCCTTCTTTTTCTCAATGTTTAATGGCAAGTTGTCGAAGCAACAGACTGTGCTTAATTACATTTCATGTGGGAGTTGGCAAGAACTGTCCCTCGTTGGTGAAAGCCTCCACTATGGTTACACACTGCAATTACTGCTCAACAACTGTGTCTTCCGTATCTTATTTTTACACAGTTTATTCCGGTTCATCGCATTTGTTGTAGATTTGCCAAACATGTGCACAAAATACCCTAAAACCCTTTCCTTTTATTTTTCTTTGCAGTTCCATCTTCTGTGCCACTTCAGGTGGTACTACACCCATGCCAATCATTCCGACCCCCCCGTCCACATCCATAGCCCAGCCCGGCCCACCACAGCCCTGGTGATCCACAGGGAGCAGTCAATGTCAAGCCATCAAGACGCAACCTACCAGTGGAGACACTGCACTGCTGCCAAGTCACTTCGGTGGTTTTCAGAGACGCCTGTTCTGATCCAACATACGTAGGACACCACCTACAAAGCCCCATACTGATGAGAGTAATTGTTCAGTCACAGAGCTGGTGTGATTGAACTCTCCCTCTGCAGACCACCAAACCATGTCTGTCCAATAACAGCCCTCATGAACTCGCCGATAGCTGTGACCCCCACGGAATCAAATCAAGGCCATAGACATGGAGAGGACATCAAAACTGAATTCACCATGTGAGCAGTGCATGATCGGCCACAGAATTTGAGACTTTTACTGTTTATGCTGACTGATGAGAATAAGGATGATGAAGATGATGCTACAGATATCCATATTTCCGTCTGAGACTGCCTAACAGGGCTGTGCTCTACGTTTACTTTCATAATACATCCCACCATCTAACATGCCCCAGAGATACAGACACCTGCAGGGTTGGTCAGGAAATTTAAGAAACACTCCCAGAGACACATCCATTTAGCAGATAAAACTTGACTGTGTGGTCCCAGTCTGCCCAATTAAGCCTGTAGCAAACTCAACTCTGGGTAGGAGCCAGTTGGGTCAGAAATTTCATGACTCTGACGAACATCCACGACATCCCAGGAGTCTGCTACACTAACCACTTCTGGTTACTGAGAAATCTTACGGATAAGCAGGTCTGAATCAAATGTGATCCATATCAACTGGTCAAGGCAATAAAGTATCATTCTTTCAAGTTTTAAGTCCAACGTTCAGTTAAATGAATTGCTCTGAAACAGTGTTTCTATTCATTTCAGTTCTGTTTAACTTGCCATTGACTATTCTCTTTTGTCTTTTCTTCTTTTTCAATATTTCTTTTGCTTTCTTCCTTTTGTTTGTTTCTTTGGTTGTTGTATTTTTTCTTTTTAATGAAAGAATATCAGAGTAATAAAACTGTTTTTTTTTTCCAAAGGCCAGCTAACCAGCCAACCCTCCACACCCCCTCCCACACAAAACATAGCTGTGGCTACTATCACATGCCTTCAAGAATAAAAAAAAGAAAGAAAAGAAAAGAAAAGAAAGGCTCAATAGATCTGTTCAAACTTATTTCTCTTCACTTTTTCCATCACCCTTTTTTGATGGCGACACACAAGTCCAATGCACAGTGTATGATTTTATTTAAAAAAAAAAAAAATTTACCCTTAATATGACCCGAGTTCCCACTGACAAAGAAAAAAGAAAGAAAGAAAAGAAATGGGTGGGGAGTAGGGGTGGGGATACTGAGCGACATTCCCCCTTCCTCTCCCTTTGAATTTTGACACTTGTATTCCAAATGATGCAATCAATCTGATGCAAATATGAGCACCCAGAGGTCACCATCCACTTTTTGGCCCAACCAGGATCCCACTCACTTGCTTGTACAGCTTTTGTCAATCTCTTCATTTGCATTGTCACAGTCAACACACCGAGTCTTGTGTCTTATAAATACATTAGTCACAACGTTTTATCATTTCACCTCCAAATGGGCTTTGTAAAATGACTGGCCTCTCTGGATAAGAAGTTTACTTGATGTTTTGTCAAGAAAAAAGTTAAAGGTTGACAGAAGAACATTGGGTTGGTGACTCGGTCAGGTCAACATAACCATCATTTTTTTTCTATTCTTTTTTTTTGCCTAAGCATCCTGACCCTTTGTCCTGCATTTTTTTTTCTATGTACAAAGGCCGATACTCATGCGGACACTCCCTGTATGGACAGGCAAGGATTAATTCCATCTACCCATCGAAGGGTGTGGAGTTTTCTGTGTATGACTGTTCTCTATCCCGCCATTAGGGCAGCCATACTCCAACTTCAAGGAAGTCCTGCAGATTTTGAAAAAATCCTATCAATTTTCCTTGAGCCAGGACATGTGTCCTAATTTCTCTTGGTTTTTGGATGAAACGCTGCTGATATGCCTACTCATAAAAGAAATCCAAAGCTCCTTGTGGTGGTCACAGGGCTTCTAGTAGTTCTTTTAGTTTGATCTGGCAACAGAACAAACAGCACTGAAAATTTTCAGTCACAGCTTGTCACTGGCCAAAGGCTTTTTGGAATACTGTGTGTGCAAGTATGAACTAGTCCTTAGCTGTGTGGTTTTAGAGGAAGGATTGTAATACTCTTCTGCTTCCCCTAAGCTAAACAGTCGAAGACTTACCCATGTTACATCATATGAACATTACTGTTTCAGCTGAATGCAGTACAAGTGCGCTTCATATCAATTACATTTTCTGTGATCTTCATCACTACTGGAGGTGTATGTCCAGATGTTAGTGTCATCAAATCCATGTTCCCAACTTAGGCACGTAACCACACAGCTTGGCTGAACTGATCTTCCTTCTCCCCTCCATCTGCCCCCTCTCTCTCTCGCAGAGTATAAAACGTTATTCGCCACCAAAACAGATGGGCTTGATGATTTTTGGTCATGTTTTTCTATCCATCAAATTTCCAATTTTTCAAATCACTTGGGAGGGGGGGGGGGAGGGGAAGGTGTGTAAACATGAACATAAAAATTTGCGTCTAGAAAAACACAATAAATAACAACTGATAAGTTCAATCATACTTATTTCTTTATTGTTTTATGCTATGACTTTTGTTACATTAAAGTGCATGTTTTTGTTCTTTATAAACAAGCAAAACACACACACGTTTTGATCAAACTTTTCTTTATGCAGCAAGCTAATGTCAGGTTGCAAACATCAAAAAGCTCCAGATAAAAATAACAATACAAATACTGAAACAACATACAACAAAATCAATTACTTACTGGGTCTAATGATCTGAAGAGTAAATATTTTTGACAACATCAGCAAGGCGCTGCGTTGTTCATCACTCTTTGGATGTATTATCTGGAAAAATGCAATGAAACAATAACTGCACTGCACTTGTATGTAATTAGTATTAGCTGCAGAAGACAACAAAGCAAAAAAAAAAACAACAACAAAAAAAAAACACCATGCACAAAAGCCTTCTATACAAAACTTCATCATCAAACTGACGCAAACAATTCAAGGAATTAAGGATACCTTGTAGGAACCAGTTACTATAATGATTAAATCAAAAACATGTAACTAATTTTATTAACTTAAGAACAGATTTTGAAAGACATAAAAGAGACACAAATAGGGCTCTTGAGAGAGAGAGAGAGAGAGAGAGAGAGAGAGAGAGAGAGAGAGAGAGAGAACACAGATGCAATCCATCAGCATGCACATGCTTGTGTTTCAGGGTTATAAATGTCACTGGCAATGATATTACACAGCGCACAAAGCACAGATATCGACCAATTTTTTTTTCAAGTCTGACCTGCACAAGACTTAGATATGCACTTAAAAGTTAAAGGAAATATTAAAATAACCCCTCCCCAACGGCCTTGTTTTCATTCAACTCATTTTGTGCTGAATATGAGAAGAAAGGGATTGTTCGTTCTTCGTTTTCACTGTCCTAAATGTTCTTTGTTTTGCCTGAAGAAGACCTAAGAGGTCGAAATGCATCATGTTTTGTACTGTAATGTTTGTCTAGTTTGTCCACCGGAACCAGTATCTTTTCTTTTTAAAATCAAACTAACTGCTTGATCAGAGAAAAATTAACTTTTACACTGAGTCAGTCGGTCTTCTGTTGGTAATCCATCAGAGACACATCAAAAAGCAAAATTATTCTAGGATTTATTTTTTTTGTTTTTAACACCAGACCATACAAATTTATATTCCATAATAAAAGTTTTTGTAACAAATGTCATGAATATTTAAATTTCATAATTAAATGATGTTGTATCAACTTAGGAAACGCTGAGGCTGGACTTCTTTAGATGGACAGGCTTCCTCATACAGTGCATTTGTGCCTGTCATACACAAGTGATAATGCCAAATAAGCAATGCGTTTCAAAGATTCAGACCGAAGGTAGGAAAACACAGTAATATGCTTGCCTGACTTTTAAGAGTTCAGTTTCTGTTATTTGGTATTATTAAATTCTGAGCCAGAAATTGCAGAAATGTTGTATAAAAATAATAACAAACAATTAAGGTGTTAGTGTTAAACCATAAAATGCCGAAAAACAACACCTAAGTGCTGCACACATTACAAGACACAGCAAAAACATGTCTTTTTTTTATTGTGAATTTGGCCCATACAATCAAGAAAGTTGGTAAGGCTATCTTCATATCTCATAAGCCACAAAAATTTGACCTACCATTGAAACAGAGCAAGTGAACAGATCACAGGCAGCTAAAATTTTAAATGGCACAGTATACGACTATAAGATTTCTTTAAAAAGAAAGAAGAAAAATCAGTGCACACTGGCTGATGATGCATCCTAAAAATCCATAACTCTGTGCTCGTATTTTCATGATTTATCTTTCTAAACCATCTTCACAAATGCAACCTTCTACAGCTAAAGCTACATTACCTTTGACTCTCCTAAATCTTCATCTGTCTCTGGGTTATATGCTTCTGCAGAAACTGCAAAACAGAAACAAAGAAAGTTGCATTTATACATGGCTTACTAATCAGTACATAAATCGGCCAACACACACAAGAGAGACAACATAAATTCCAACAAAAACAAATCAATACATATGTGGTAAATACAGTTTGGGTAGCAAAGTTTCCTGCACATACACTTTTTAATGTTTTTTTTATTATAACCACTTGTGTTCCAATTACTTGAATTTTTCAGACTCATGTTACAGTTTTGATGTTACAAAACCTGATGCAAATACAGTCGTTAAATCGGTCATTACTGCAAGCTGTAACCCTTCTAAAGGGACAAAACATCCAGTTTGCAGCAGTACTTTTCATTTCTGTAATGTTTCCCAAACCTTAACTCCTACTGGTTCTTAAATTTTAGTGATTTCCATAAATTCAATGTGAGTAACGTAATTCTTCACTGAACAGAACAAAAGCACAGTGTAAAAAGCACACATTTTAATGAACAGTTTTAAAGAGACATGAATGTTGTTTAAATCAAAATCAATAATCACAAACATGTTTGGCTGAACAATTCATTCGATTCATTCATTTCAATTAATTCTTTTGCAAGTTGTGATTACTGAGTATGACTTAATATTTCTAACTAAACAAAATTTGAAGAAAAATTTTTGTTTCAATTTCATGTGAATTTTTTTCTTCATAGCTGTAAAGCTGCACTTGATCATGTCAATGATCTCATACAGTCTATTTTATGTTATCATGTCAATGATCTCATACAGTCTATTTTATGTTATCATGTCAATGATCTCATACAGTCTATTCTATTTATCATGTCAATCATCTCATACAGTGATTTTATGTTACATGTCAATGATCTCATACAGTCTATTTTATGTTATCATGTCATGATCTCATACAGTCTATTTTATGTTATCATGTCAATGATCTCATACAGTCTATTTTTAAGTTTTTGCACCAGACTACTGTATAGAAATTGCTTTTAACTTAGAAATTAATTAATATACACAAGTGCAGCTGGAAAAAAAAAATGAAAAAGATCTGAAATACACAGTTCACATAATCAATCGTCAGGGGTAAACAGAAAAGGAGGTCATGAGAAACATGCATTAAAGATGCACTCTGCCAAAAAGCTTTTCTTTTCATTTCTTTCAGAATAGATCAGTGCACATTTTCACACTTTAAACATAAACACAAGAGCAAGTGTTTCCATACACGCAGAGCTTCACACAAACACTAACACACCCACATATACATGCACATTCTCTCGCTCTCATGATATACACACAAAATATAAGTCAATCATATCCAAAACAGCGACGTTGATAAAGTCTATTTGCAGGAAATCCACATTACAAGGGAGATGGATGGCAACAGAACGGACCAAGCTTACCTGATTTTCTTCTGTATCGTGAAGAAACTGGCGGTGGTTCTGAAAACAAACAAAAAAACCCCAACAGAATATTACTGATTTGTTGTTACAGACTTTACTGTCACTTTCATAAGCCTACAGCAGCAGATTAAGTAGCAGCAAAAGGCAGCAATTTTAGTTAGCATCTTAAAGAGCCTACTACCAGTACTACCATTAGCATTCCTAGAAAAGTAAAGGAGAATCCATCTGGAGCATGTAATTGTCAAGTGAATGTCATTTTTTTTAATTTTTTTTCTTCATGTGTGTGTGTGTGTGTGTGTGCGCGCGCGCGTGCGTGTGTGCGTGCGTGTGTGCGTGCGTTCTTCCATGATATGCGAACAGAACTAAGCGCCCTCAGGTGTTTGAGAACCAAGAGGTGGAGATAGGGGTGGTGTGAGCGAAAGAGCAAGTCTAAGAGAGAGAGAGAGAGAGAGAGAGAGAGAGAGAGAGAGAGAGAGAGAGAAAGGGGGTGGGGGAGAGGTAATGGACAACGGACAGATTGGCAACAATGTTGATGATAGCCTCTTCATTGACTGAGGCACATTCACGAACAGCTATTGTTCGAGGGAGAACACGAAATGCTTTTGTACCTGCTGTGATTCAAAAGCCAGCTTAAGATCAGTACCAACATCTTCAACAACATTGCTCATGGTAGCTAACTGACGGAAATACAAATTCACGTACATGCAGGTTCTGACACAGAACACAAAAAAACATGCTTGCCAAGGCTCAAATTCAAACTGATATAAATACCACCATCTTCATTAGTGAAAGAAAATTTACATTTTAACACAGCATTCCACTCACTGTACTGGCTTTCGCACAATCAGAAACTTGCTCTTTTATAGAGCTTTATTTCAATAGGCAGCTTGACAGACCATATTTTGCAGACGACCTCAGCCTTGACCATCTTGATTTCCTTTAAAATTCCCTCACCGCCATGGCTAGGAGTATGAGCAAGCTTTATGCCAATGAATGACTTGCTTTTTTTACTTGGTTCTTTGTGATCATAACTTCGTAACTACTTAGAATATGTTTTTATGAAACCATTCAAAACTGTTGTCCTGGATCTGACCTACATTTCAGATGTAAAAAAAAAAAAAGGTCAGCTTAGCTATAAAATATGTTTTTGTGATGCAAAATATTGATTGAGAATGAAACAATAAGAGATTCAAGATTTTGTCAACAACAACAAAAAAAAGCTAATGCAGTCTATGAGTAAAACGCAATACAAACATTACTGTACCTGGGCACTGAAATACAGGAATATTAACCACAAGCAGTATTCTACCTCATTCTTAATAATTGAAGGAACATTAACCACAAACAGTATTCCATCTCACTGTTAACAATTAAGTTTGGTATGTCATACTCTATGGCTGTTTTTCCTCATCGCCAACCTGAAAGTAAAGAATGAACTCAACTTCACTTTCAGTCCAATTTTATTGCAAGAATACAAATACAATATACTGGAGGCGAACAAGCACCTTACTTATGTAAAAGCAAAGGATGTAACTAGGCATTACTTTAGACATAAAAATGCAGTTGTAACTCTTAACCTGTTAAACAAGAAACTGAATCTTTGTAACACCAATTGAGCAAGGCACACAGACATTTCCACCACAAGCCAAGATCAGGATAAGGTACTGAAGAAGTTCATGACAATGCACCCTTGTCCTGAAAAGTCCTTAGGAAGTTAGATACTTCTACTAGTCTTGTCTGCTGTATATCAAGATCTCACTTTACTTGTCTTTTTTGGTTCTGGTCACTCTTACTCTTTGGGTGACCTAACTTTCCATGGATTTTCTATTTAACTATCAGATCTTCTTACAGACTTAGATAAAAAATATGTTATTAACATGGAATGAACACCATCATAAAAGTAAAAACATTTGTAATTCTTGAGATTTTGAATTAAATGTAGAAATAATGATAATGCACTGAAAAATTGTTGCTGTAAACAAGGACTCACACATTTTGCCCATATCACTGGCTTGGTAAATGGACACAGGAGCAATTACAATCTTTCGCTGGTTGTTTGGCTATTTTCCTGTACACTTATGCTAAACAAAGCACACCGCTCTTGCTATTTACACAATTCGGGGATAAAATCATAGCTGTACCTGCACTGTAATATACATTCTTACTGAAAAATCAAATCACCAGCCCAGCATGTAAAATGGTACAGCCAAAGGTAGTCTGATAAATACATGCAGTCATCAAAATAAATACAATAAAGGCATTATGTTGTGATTGAGGAAACTGTTTTAAACTTTTGTGCCCAATCTGTAATGACAGTCATATGTTACACTTGTTTACCTGGTGAAACGTAAACTTAATGGTTTTTGTAAGATAAGATAAGATAATGTTGCTTATAGCCCAGCCGACTGCAAAGGGCCATATCAGGGCTGTCACCACGTTAAAAATCAACTCACAAGTCTTTCATTCACACAATTCTTTAAAATATATCTGCTAAAAACCAATCCAAAAGTTTTGTTAATAAAAACTTTCTACTGTAAAACCTCAGATCCGATGAAAAATGTTGATCTCTTTCAAGAACTCAAAGATCACGTTAATGGTTTTGTGTTCCTATGTGAGCTCTACAACATCTGTGGAAAATTATGCAATTTTCTTTCTTTCTTTTTTTTTTTTTTTTCAATTTGAAACAAATCTGTGGCTTTCATGAGTGGTGGTGAGTTGGGCTTTTTTTATGACTACTTTTTTATTCCTCCAGATGAACAAAGTATATATGTTATACAGTCTGATTTAAAAACTGGCATAAACCTAATTTTTACCTCCTTTTTCTTCTCCTTCTTCTGTATTTTCTTTTTACTTCTTCTACTTTGGTACAATCAATGTGTCAAATGCAATGCATTTTCTCATGTTACTATTTTAACTATTTCTGAAGCGCACATACAGATTTTGTGAATGGATTTTTACCAGTTCACCTACTAATTAGTGTATTCCTTGCATAAACATGGAATATTACCACATGGAGGGCCAAACACCTACTTCACATCACCGTTTTACAACTGACAAGAAATCTGCATCCACCATCATGTCACATGAAGGTGTTGTAGCTTGATGAATCTAGATTCATGTCAAATGTTTGGCATGAATGCACCAAATTGTTTAAAATGCTGTTTGTGTGTAATACTGTTTAAATACTTCTTAGGAAACACTCCAAACAATGCAAACAAAATTTCAGTGTAAGTGATATTGTGATAAGTGAGTGATATACTAAGCTACAGATAAGCAGAACTCATGTTTACCCTCACCTGCAACTGGTATAGCTCACACACAGTAATGTGAAATACAGTTTGTTGTCCGAGATAAATTATCCATCCGAGATAAAATTATCCCTGAGTCTGTTTATCGTAAGTAGTCCTGTTTAGCTTGACCTGATTTCCTGTATCATCTGATAAGGTGAGGTCTGACTATTTTTTCCTTCATTCTTATTTTCACCTGTAGGTACTTGAAGTTGGAAAAAAGACGGTGAGGTCTCCACTTTGAGGACTCCAAGACTGAAAAGAGGGTCACAGCAATCTGGGGGTACAGGGTGAGTACGAAGGTGGGGGTGGGGGAGGGGGGCAGGGTGAGAAGGTGGTGGTGGGGGGGGGGGAGGATGATCTTGTCAAGTTTCTGGTCCAGACTAGGAAGTACTGAATTTTCCTTGGAAAGATCAGACCTAGATTCTTCAATTTCTTGGTAACCATAAGAGATGCTGCAATCACACACTTGCCATTGACACACAAGAACATCGTTTTTTTTCAATTTTTTTTCCTATCTCCCATTTTTTGAGCAAACTTTTCCCGTGTAAGATCTTTCTTTTCTTTTTCTTGTTCTTTGAAAGATTTATGTCACATTTTCTGCTTACGCTTTCTCCTGGGCATTTCTTTTTCAAGACATGCTTTTTTTTTTCTTTTCTTTTTCCACACATTTCTTATATTTTGTGCGTATTTCAACAGCACAGGTGTGGTTGCTTGCTTACGCTCTGTATGTATATGTCCTTTTAGATTGAAGCCCCCCCCCCATCTGTCTGCATGCTTCACATAGATCTGCATGTTTGTCAGGAGTATAGGTATCACAAGGAGAACTGGTTTGACTTCATGTGCTCTTTAGAATTGTTTCACTTGATCAAAACATAACAAAATAATGGGGCTTACAGCACTCTATGATGACTGAGCTTGCACTCTGTGTCCACATGCAAAACATCTAAAATGTAATTCAATATTATTACATTATTATATTGGGTATTAATGTAGTGCCTATCCTCGGTAACAGACCAAGCTCTAAGCACTTTACAATAAACTCATTACCTCACTCACTCAACAGGCTGCCTACCCAGGTAGAGCTGGCCGAAGAGCAGCCTACTGGCGCTCATTCAGTCGTTTCCTGTACCATTCAAATATCAGTCACTCATTTTCATTTATCTCATTTATTCCTCCAGTTTCTCACATAGGATGCATGCGATGTTTATACGTGTCCTCCATTTCCACTGGTACATGATGGCACACGATAACATTAAGTGATAATATTTGTGGCTTGGTAAGAAATACCAGATGGCTATCTTCAGTTTACATCAATTTTGCCAGGGCAGCGGGGAACCCCCCTGTTCTTTTCGATTTTCAACTGGCATGAGTTCTTTAACATGTGCAGGGGGCCAGGAAGGCACACGGGTCCGACTCGTTTATAGTCCCCCATCCGATGGACTTGATGTTTACTTTGATTTGTCATTCAAACTGGGAAAGAAAGGGCGAGAAAGGCAGGGCTTGTACCCACGCATTTCTCACACATTGAATTGGCAGGTGAACGTCTTAACCACTCTGCCACCTTTCTTCCTTCAACAGCACTCGCAAATAACATGTATGCAAACTCGTGGGCTAACTCTCACCCATGTATACATGCAAGTGATATGCACAGTATACACACATGCTGAGAACAATGCAGTGTACACATGGACAACAAATCATCATGATATACATGTCACACACACACACACACACACAACACACAAACACACACACACACAGTGACACACACAAAGAGAAGGAAAATGAATCTTGTTCATGGTAGGAAGAACTAAGCAGAGCTCTACAGAAAATGATGTATATGTGGGTTTAAAGGGCAGCCTTGAATTATGACAAACTGCTTATGGTGGACGAAAAGAGAAAAAGTTTGAGAGATGATAGGACCAGCAACATTGGATGACTGTTGCACTGCAAAAAATGATCAATTAAAAAAAAATCACTAAAGACCTCTTAGTAAATATAACAGGGGTGTTTATACTGATATAAACCATAATTTCTGTGGTAAAAATTTGATGAAACTGTCCTTAAAAGTCTTACAGAATCATCTCCAAAGTCTCTGCTTCTGAGTCTACAGGTTTTACATTATCTTGGTCACATTATCTTCAACTCTCATTCTGTTCTACACCATCTAATGTGTACACAAAAGTGTCTTCCTAACTGTCCTCTTGCATCCGATACTGAGCCACTGATGTGTAGAGCAAAATGGGATTCTCCAAAGAATCCCAACTTACCTGCACAATGCATGTCCTACATCACTTTCTGAACCCTATGGATCGTTCCGAAAACACTTTACCTGTCCTGGAGTTTGGGGAGGATTTTCTTGGCACTGTCAACATGGATATCCCATTGATTTCAAAACGACAAGTTCTGAGACAAAAGTGATCAGAGTACATTCTCCTGAGCAGAAAGCCGTTTCTTTGACCATGTGCTGTCTGCAGTGATCAGTCATGTCACTGTGAACTGCAATGCACCTTCTAACGACTTCAAATATCAAAAACAATTAAGAAAAAAAAAAAAAATATATATATATATATATATATACATATATATATATATGACTTGGAATACAAATTGTAGTTTTGACAGAACCTGAAAGGCCTCTGCAGCCATAAAAATACTCTGAACTGGAATGAAAGGACTATGCACTGACATAAATGGCCTTAAAGTTTAAGGCCATTTATGTCAGTGCATAGTCCTTTCAGCCTTTTGTTTCAAATTCAGGATACAAGGATTTCACTATTTCACCCCTGACAAAGCAACTGCCTATGTAACCTTCCCAACCTGGCACGTTTTGGTTTAGTCATAAACCTGGGGCTGCTTTACTCATACTGTCTGTGGATCTGAACATAAAAGAGGCACACAGTTACGAATCATACATATTTTTTTCTAACATATGAAATTTTCGTTGTGATTGAGATACCCAGTGAGACATGGTTCTTTGAAGTTTTGACAAACATGGGCCAAACAGATTCTTCATCACTGCTTGCTTCATACTCAGACAGATCGTATTGTTACTTTTGTGATGAAATGCAAATATAACTTGACTGTATTAAAGTAAGGTATATTTTCAGCAACCGATGAACTAATATGGCTTCTCTGATTATATTCTACAAAGACATTTGCGAAGACAGGTCATTATCATTTGTTCTAAAATTTCCCACACTGTAAGGTTATTTTACTGGCTCATGACATCAGAAGAGAAACACTGAGAAAAACTCACCAAAGTATGTGACACTGGCATACTCAAGCACCGCATGATACTAGAAGGAAATAGCTACTGTAAAATACTCTCTGTGAACACATTATCTATTCAGGATATAAACCTTAAATGTTGAAGATTTAAGCAGAGATTAACCCCCAACCTCTGGGTTGGGCGCAGGTGGCCATGTACTTCATGTATGCATGATCAGAGCTCAGGTGCTGGGCAGAAAGATTAAAAGGACCTGAAATGCCCCTACAAATCCTGTGATAAGAAAAGGAAGTCTGCTGTTCATTTTCTTGCCTCTGTGTTTTGTTAGGAACCACAGCCTGGAGCTGCATTTCACTGAAAGAATGGGAGGAATCCAGCTCAAGTTCATGAAAACAGGCAGGCATACAATCTGAAATAATCTTTTAACTAATATAGCACAGGGTTTGTGTTTATTGATAACAACCAGTATTTTCACAGTTCAGATGACAAAATATCAATGACAACTGTGGTCTGACCGAACGATGTACTGATTTTACTTCTGTTTTGACTGAATGCTAGTGGTGATAATGTGGACTACTGTGTTTGTAGCAATTAACCATTGTGCTCATAACCCTCAAGTTTTGCCAATTGCCATGGCTCTAGCCTTTTGGCTTTGTTCACTCATTTGCTGAGTTTGTCAATGCTATACCAGTTCTAAAATCAAAACTATCATCAGCGCAACCACTGTAGTTATAACAAATAGTGAGAACATATAGGAAAAAATCCTGTGAAAGTATGTTAGTAGAGCCAATATTCCCAATATCACTGGTACTCTTGGATACATGTCAACCTATGCATTTAAAGTGAAAGAGAAACGTGGGTTCTCTCTGTGCCTTAAAGACAGGTACATTATGTACAACTTCATGACTTTCTGAATTTTTCTTAAGTATTTTTTGTGTGATGTCAGCAAGTAATAGGTGTGTATTGTCTCAATGCACCTTGAACTGCGTGTTATGCAAAATTCATGACTTTGAAAAAATCATGAAATATTTCTGAGGGATGTTAGCAGAGGATAATAAACAATAATTAATAGATTTTTGAGAAAAGGGACATGACAAAGGTCTTTGCTGCTTCAGCATTCAAAAAGCTCATGAAAGGTATCTTGATTTCTGGACAGGCAATCTGGCAGATCTTTCAAATAAGATAAGATCATGTTGCTTATAGCCCAGCCGACCCGCAAAGGGCCATATCAGGGCTGTCACCACATTAAAATCAACTCACAAGTCTTTCACTCACACAATTCTTTAAAATACATCTTCTAAAAAGCCATCCAAAAGTTTGTTAAAAATCTTTCCACTGTAAAATCTCAGATCCGATGAAAAATGTTAATCTCTTTCAAGAACTCAAAGATCGCGTCAGGCGGAACATCTCTGAACAAGGTTTTCATGGAATCTGCTGTAAATGTTTGTGTCTCACATCATGCAAGTCCCAACACTTTCAAAGAATATGTTTTCATTGTGAGTGGAACATGACAGGGAATGCACCATGGAGCTTGATCTTTAAAATGGATCTTTTACAGAATGAATACGTCAAAAATGATGCCCAAATCACAAGCAATATACAGATCAGTCTGTTGGCCAAGAGGCAATGATGAATTCTGAAATGGGTCCATAGATGAAAAGAGCATTGCCACTGTCAGGTTTAGGGCTCAAAATACTCTCCCACCTGGCTGTCCAAGACAAACCTCCTACAGGCTACTGGTACTAGGCATGCTCTCTCCACCTGTCTGTTGGGCAACCAATTTCGGAAAGCTTCAGTGAAATGGGGAAATACTTGTCAGCAAATCCACTCCCCAGTTGTAGCCAAAGTCCGACTTAAGTATGACAGTGTGACAAAGCACTCACTCACTCACTCACTCACATCTCACACACACACCTTCGAAACTTGACTGTTCAGAACACTCCAGAAAACATGATTAAAGTACTCTGTAGTGCAAGAATAAGTTTTACCAAAAATGACTTCACAAATGTCACCAAGATTCAATGACTAACACAAATTTAACACATTAACAGAGAAACCTTAAGAGACTAACTACAGGAAAGGAATTTCCAGATGATTTTTGAATTTTAATATTCATCATTTAATGACAGGTCAACGCTAGTCATGAGATAAGCACATGAACGAACTGCCAATTGCATCTGTCACAATGCCAGAGCCAGACATGTACTTGAATTTTTGGCTGTTCAGTGTTTGTGCATTCTTTTTAACCTATCATCAAGAAACTAACATACACAAGTAAGAGCATTATTCTGTCTTGACTTTTACCTCTGAGTGATTGGCCACTGAATAACATCAAACAGGCAGCCTAAGTGGCATTTTATCCTGATAATACTCCTTCAGCAGAATGGCTGTCACAATGCCTGGGCTCTCATCTCAGCATAACAAGGAAAATGTGCAGCCAAGCCCAGTGCTCAGACACTCAGTCGAATTCTTTGTATGAAGTTTTGGGGCTGTCTAAAAACTCATCCAAAACTTTTTGTTAAAAATCTTTCCACTGTAAAATCTCAGATCCGATGAAAAATGTTAACCTCTTTCAAGAACTCAAAGATCGCGTCAGGCGGAACATCTCTGAACAAGGTTTTCATGGACTCTGCTGTAAAATGTTTGTGTCTCACATCGTGCAAATCCCAACACTCTAAAAGAATATGTTTCATTGTGAGTGGCACATGACACGGAATGCACCAAGGAGCTTCTTTCACTCTTTAAAAGGTAGGAATGGGTAAAATACGAATGGCCGGTGTGCAGCCGGCACAGAACTGTCTCTTCTTTACGACCACCAGACGAAGATGGGAGGAACTCCTTTAGGTTTGGACATCTGAAAGAGTTTGTTATCCGTCTGTGTATTCCAATCCTCCTGCCAGAGGTCTTTTACATAATCGTTAATTTGGGTTTCAAATCTGAGCAGGGGATAGGTGTGTTTGACAGTTTCTCTCGTACGGCATTCTTGGCCAAACGATCCACCATTTCGTTCCCTCCGATGCCGACATGACCAGGAACCCAAGCCCAGAAGAATGTTGTAACCCTCCGCTGTCAACTTGGTAAAAAGTTCAAAAAAGTGTAAAAGTTCGGGGTGCTGAAGGTTGCGGCCAGCTATGGCCTCCAAAGCCGACAGTGAATCCGACAAAACCAGAAAGTCCCTCTTCGTAGATTGGGAGATTATCCGTAGTGCCAGAACCAGAGCTGTAACTTCAGCAGAGTAAGCAGAAGCGTCTGAAGGAATATGTTCTAACAGTATTTGAGAAGGAGCACCAGGGCAGTAGGCTGCACAGGCCACTCCATCTTCAGACTTGGAACCGTCAGTGAAAAATTTTCTGATAGGATGAGAATTTCGAACAGAGGTCAGCATACAAAGCCTTGTATGCTAGAGAGCTGGTGGACTCTTTGCGAAAAGCTGCAAGATCAAAACGAATCTCTGGTGTGAAAAAGGTCCACGGAGGTTGATCCGGAAACTTGGAAAAATCGGACACAACTCCTAGGTCTAGACCTGCATTGCATTCCGTGCGTGAGGCTGCATACGAAGACCAAACGGCGGAATACAGTTAGGGTTTGTTGTCAAATTTGCTTTGAAACTGAGGGTCAAAGACACAGTCATAGGCAGGGTTTTCAGGTTCGGAGAACAGTCTGACGTAGTAATTCAAAGACAGTTTCAGCCTGCGGTTGGACAGTGAAGGTTCACCTGCCTCTGCGTACAGGCTGTACACAGGGGTGGTGCGGAATGCTCCAAGACAGAGACGAAGCCCTTGATGGTGGATAGGGTCCAAGAGTTTTAGATACGACGGGTCTGGCAGAGCCGTACACAGCACAACCATAGTCCAGTTTGGAACGGACCAAGGCTCTGTAGAGGTGCAGCAAAGTTTTCTTATCAGCGCCCCAGTCAGTGTGTGCTACGACCCGCAGAATATTCAGAGCTTTCTGGCAAGAGGTTTTGAGGTGTTTAATATGGCTGAGAAAGTTGAGTTTTTGGTCGAAAATAACTCCAAGGAATTTGGCCTCTGTGACAGCTGGAATGGGAGATTTCCCTATTTTGATTTCAGGATCTGGATCTGGAAAAAACTGACGAAAATTATGGAAGTGAATGCACTGTGTCTTCGTAGGAGAGAAAGTAAAGCCGTTTTCATCCGCCCATTGATGAATTTTATCCACACAAAGCTGGAGCCTGCGCTGGACACTCGGGTACAGGCTTCCAGTTGCATAGACAGCAAAATCATCCACAAACAATGAGCAGTCTGACCCTGCTGAACTGACTTGACAATGTTGTTAATCTTGATGCTGAATAGGGCCGGAGACAGTATGCTCCCTTGTGGAACACCCAACCCTGCTCATGAACATCAGAGAGAGTGGTGCCAACCCGGACCTGAAACTGTCGGTCTGCCAAAAAATTTTGAATGAAAAGTGGAAGATGACCCCGAAAACCAAGATCATGGAGATCATGAAGAATT
This sequence comes from Conus betulinus, assembly GCA_016801955.1. Lineage (NCBI taxonomy): Eukaryota > Metazoa > Mollusca > Gastropoda > Neogastropoda > Conidae > Conus > Conus betulinus. The sequence continues at coordinate 76,676 of JADBJO010005097.1, forward strand.
CCAGCTTTCCAGGTGGTATCGTAGGCTTTCTCCAAGTCGAAGAATATAGCCACTGCGTGGTGTTTGTTCAGAAAGGCGTTCCGAAGCGTAGATTCCAGACGAATCAAATGGTCCACTGTAGTATGATGTTTACGGAAACCACACTGTTCTTTCGCCAAAAGGCCGTCGGTTTCAAGTTTCCACATGAGTCTAGCGTTGACCATTTTCTCCATCAGTTTACAGACACAGCTGGTCAAAGCTATTGGACGGTAGTTTGACGGGTTGGAGAGATCTTTTCCAGGTTTAGGAATAGGAATGATGAGGGCTTTTCGCCAAGATGGTGGGAAGAATCCAGTAGTCCATACATGGTTGTATACATGTAGCAGGATGTGCAGACCTTTTTGCGGAAGATGTTTTCAAAGTTTATAATGGATTTCATCTATACCCGGAGAGGAATCGTTGCAAGAAAGTAAGGCGGATTTCAATTCATTTAAAGTGAAAGGGAGATTGTAGTCTTCCACGTTGTCTGACGAAAAGTTGCAGGGTGATTTTTCTTTAAGGGCTTTGTTTTTGACAAAACTGGCTGACTTGTTAGAAGAGGAGGAATTCTTTTCAATGGTTGAAGCAAGCAGATTAGCAACTGCTTTTTTTTCTCTGTTATTAAAGAATCAGAAAACTTGAGGTGGTTCACAGTGGGGCAGGTGTTTTCCCTTTAATTTTCTTGATGATTTTCCACACTTTTTTTTTCTTCGAAGTTTTGGATGTGAGACTTGAGCAAAACTGTCTCCAAGATAATCGCTTACTGGTCTTATATATGTGTTTCGATTTGGCCCTCAGTTTCTGATGCGCGCGCTCGGACGTTGGGCATCGAGGGTCTGCAAGAAACCCTACGTTGAGCTCTTTTACGGGTTTTTGTAAATTTCTTTGCACTCAGAATTGAACCAAGGAACTTTTGGCATTACGGGCTTCTTGGAAGATGTCTGGATGGTTGACTTTGCGCAATTCAGTATGAAATCTGAAAGACTTCCTGCCGGATCGTCACTTTGCAGGATCTTGTCCTCTTCCAGATCCATAAGAAACTTAGTGGCAAAGAGGTCCCAATCTGCTTTGTTGAAATTGAGGCGTTCTGGCAAAGACTCGCTCTCTGCATTCGTACACCGAAGCAACACAGGAAAGTGGGTCACTACCATGCAGGTCCTCATCAACCTCCCAAACAAAATCCCAAAAACAAAGATGGATCACAGACAGAAAGATCCAGACAAGATGTGGTGCCATTAGCGGAGTGAAAGTAAGTTGGTGATTTCCTGTTCAAGACACACAGATCAAGCTCCGAAAACACTTCCTCTAAAAGCAGACCCCGTGGTGAAGATCTCTCACTTCCCCATAGAGGAGAGTGGCCATTCAGATCACCCAACAGCAGGAAGGGTCGAGAAGCTGCTCCAAGAGTGAAATGAGGTCCTGTTTGGTGACGCAGATGTTTGGAGATAAGTACAAACTACAGACAGTAACTGTTTTGTGGAGAGTAACCCGAGCTGCCACTGCCTGAAGCGGAGTCTGCAGAGCAACTGGGCTGTACAGAACAGAGTTGTGAATGAACAAGGCAACTCCACCAGAAGCACCATGTTCAACAGACTGTGCAGGTAGATTTAAAAAACTGTAGCCAGAAAGTGAAAAATTTTTTGTCAGACTTGAGAAGAGTTTCTTGGAGGGCAATTAGCATCGGCCTGGCCTCACGGCACAACAGCTGCAATTCTGCAATTCTTCATAATTGGAAGACAGTCCCCTGATATTCCAATGTATGATTGAATCCATTGTGGATGAGTCCATCATAAAAGAAATATGGTGAAAGAAAATAAATCTCGTAATTCTTCCTTTTATTCCATATCAACATCATCTGGATCCGAGAGAACTGCAAATCTGTTGAAATTTCTCTCCGCTTTTTCTCTCTCTCGATCTGATACAATTTTGTTCGGCGTTTTCTTTTTAGGTGGCGACTTGGTCTTTCCTCCAGAACCGCCAGCTCCCTTGTTGACAGCTGTAGGGTGCCCTTTGGAGGATTTTGAGGGGGTGGTCTTGTCTTGTACTTCAACGACTTCCACTCTCTGCCGCTCTGAAGTGCCTGTAGGTCTTTTGCCCCCTGGTGGTCTGGGGGCGGGAGTAGGCTTTGAAGACTGACTCGTATCTGAAGGCGACGACTGCTGGGGTTCATCGCATGCAGTGGTTCTGCCTGAGGCTACAGACTTGGTTTCTGGCTCTCTCTCGGCAAACGAGGACTCCACCGTCTGCACTCCGATGCTGACTGTTGTTGGCTTCTTTACTGCAGCTGCAAACGAGAGCCCAGCAGTTGGTTGACTTTTCATAGCAATCTTTTTCGCCTCAAAAAACGGGATTCGCTGTTCAGTCTTTATTCTCTGAATTTCCTTTTCCTTTAACCAGTTTGGAACAGGTCTTCGATGATGATGGGTGCTTGCCTCCACAGTTGGCACAGAGTGGTGGACTGTCACACACACCCTGGTGGACTGGCTGGCAGCAGCAGCAGGTACCACACACCTCTTCTTCCGTACATCTATCCCTCACATGGCCGTACCTCTGGCACTTGAAACAGCGCAGAGGTGATGGGATGTACAGTGACACTGAAACTCTCAGGTAGCCCACCGTAATCGACTCCGGGAGAGAAGTAGAGCAGAAGGTCAAGAAAAGGGTGTCAGTTGGAATCCTGTCATTGCCTTTACGCACAAGCACACGATGAACGTGGGTCACTCCTTGAGATGCCAGCTCTGACTTGATTTCAGCCTCCGACACTCCTCTCAGATCTCTGCACCGGATTACTCCTTTCGAAGAGTTCAGAGATTTTGTGTGGAGACACTTTGATCGGTCGATCCACTAACGTTGTTGATTTTAACAGCATCTCGGAGTGCAGCTTGGATGAGCACTCTCAATCAGAAGTGACCCATTCCTCAGTCTCTTGACGCTCTTTGGCTTCCCGCTGAGGCCATTGATTCCCTTCGCAATCGCAAAAGGACTCAGGCCTGACAGAGGTCTATCTTCATCTGCTCCCTCCACAATCAGCCAGCTGGGCCAGAAGCCTGAAAGGACTCTCGTCTCATGTTCCGAATCCGTGTCCGTCTCTGTTTCTGAATCCTGCCTGTGTTTTTTTTTTTTGTTTTTGGTGCCATGGTGTATTCATTAGAATTCATCTCTTTTGATTCCCACCCGCCATCGAGTCCCAACAAGGGGGATGCCCATTTTATACGGAATTCCAGTATATCTGGGCACCAGGACTTCAAAGGAGATATACACAGGCCTGAAAGCATCCCTGCCACAGAAGCTCCCAAACCCGTTTGACCCGAGCCGCCGCCTTCTAGCCTGAGCTAGGGCATGCACGCGACCAGCCGCTTGATCGAAGTGGGCCACTTCGACCACCTGTCTAGGGGAAGTCCAAGGCCAAAGAGGTGTGTTGACTTGATGCACCGCAGTCACATCAGCGGTCTCAACCTCCAGGATCCTATTCTCCCCCATCACAGGACGCACCGCACGGCAACACGGTGGGCCTCAAGAAGACCACAGAGAAAAGAGAGAGTGTTGGAAAGAAGACTTGAAGGGGAGACGAAGATAGAAAAGACCCAAATAAGAAAGGCAGAAAACAAGAAAAGGAGAAAGGCGGGTTACTATTAGTCAGGATCCTCACCCTTAAAAGAACAGACAAAAAAAGCAAGACTGCAAAGTTCAACTTTGAAAGATAGCCCACTGCCTACACACTTGAAAAAGGTGACAAAGAAAATATGACAAGCTTGTCAGCAAATGAAATCAGCATTCATGAAGAAGTGAGTTGCAAATGAAGAAGAAATGTTGATCAATCAAAAAAGTCAGTCTGATGAATCAGATCAATCTGACGAACTAGTTTGGAGTTCCAAGATGTTGAAGATTAATTCATATAAAGAGGATATGAGTTTTGGGACTAAAGTGTGAGATGATCTAGCTACGGTCGTGAATGGCTGTTTCTGCACCAAACTTGAGAGATGAAATAGAAGTGGGTCTGCACACATGATCGGCCAGAAAACTGCACTGATTGTCCCTTCAGTTAATAAAGAAACTGAACTCACTTAACTGACTTCAAACTTCGAACTGGTTTAGCACTGCATCATCAAATCAGCTGCAACCACTACTAGAATCATACAAGAGTTTGTGGAAAAAAAAAACCATCACACAGGAGCAAACGAACACTTTTTCCTATGGAAACAGGTCCCAAAATTCAAGGATCAAAGACCATTCAGAGGGCCACATTAACAGCTGATGGACCAGTTCTTCAGACAGAATGAAAGAAAATCACTCAGGTGAGTGAATATTTGTCATCACCTACAGGTATTAAGGATTCTATGAACAAATGTGTTTTGAGTTTTGAAGCTGGCAGACTGAAAAAGTATGCACAGGCCTAGAAACAGCAGACCTTGAAATCCTTATCTTGACTAAGGGTGCAAAGGCTGAATCTGACTGTTCAGTCCACTGCTTTGTGCTTATCAACACTGTCTCGCTGTTTGTCAACACTGACCAGCAGTCACAGTACCATCATCAAGTCATAGATGACGAACAGCAAATTGTTACAAACTAAAGAAATATCTGTATTTTGGCATAAAAAAGTAGAAGTTCTCTCAACTGTGTTCACAAAAATGAAATAGATGGATCATACAGATGACTTTAAACTTGGAAATGCGCATAAAGAAGTAACAAACAAACCACCTTTTCAAAACAGCAACTTTTGCTGCTGTGAAGCCCACTGAAAGGAATTGTTCTGGCATCAATAGATCTAAAGGAGTATTTGATTATAATCAGTAACAATCTGTCCCTATCCATAGGCAATATGGCAATTTTCTTTAGGTTTCAGAGGAAAGGACTACTTTTTGAATATTTCAAAACGGACTGGCTTCCATGCCAAGGCAAACTGTGGTAACACTAAAGGTAATGTTGCTTATAGTTATAGCCCAGACGACTGCAAAGGGCCATATTAGGGCTGTCACCCGCGTTGAAGTCAACTCATAAGTCATTTAAAAAAAAAAAAAAACTCATTCACACAAATCTTTAAACCACACCTTCCAAAACACACCAGACATTTTGTTAAAAATATTTCCTGGGTAAAATCCTAGATAAGAAATTCGAAGATCACTTCACGTGGGACATTTCTGACAAGGTTTTCATGGAGTATGTTGTAACTCAGTGTTAATGTCTCACATCACACAAGTCCCAACACTATAAAAAGGATGTTTCACTCTGAGTGGTACATGACATGGAATGCACCATGGAGCTTCTTCACCTTTTAAAAGATAAGAACGGGTGTAAAAGGAGTGGCCTGTATGCAAGTAAGACAACTCATGAAGCACATTTCTGCATCTCTCAGAATGCAAAGAAACATTTCATCATCAATTCTTGCTAATTCACTTCTCATTGGGATGACAAAATGGGAATGTGTTGAGGTATATCAAAACTTCTCATTTGGATAACAAAATGGGAATGTGTTGAGATATATCAAAACTTCTCATTGGGATGACAAAATGGGAATGTGTCAAGATAATATTTAAACTTCTCATTAGGATACAAAATGGGAATGTGTCGAGATATCAAAACTTCTCACTGGGATGACAAAATGGCAATGTGTCGCGATATCAAAACTTCTCACTGGGATGACAAAATGGGAATGTGTCGAGATATCAAAACTTCTCATTGGGATGACAAAATGGGAATGTGTCGAGATATTAAAACTTCTCACTGGGATGACAAAATGGGAATGTGTCGAGATATCGTCAGATAAACTCCTGCTAAACACAGAGTGTTTTTTTTCTCATCCAATAAAGTTGTCCTGGAATGAAAAACAGGCCTTTTGATACCTACTAGTCTAGGCCTTTGTGATATCTACTAGTCAATATTAACTCAAGCTATGACAGTGACTTACAGATTTATTTTTAGCCAAAGCATCCAGAAATTGCTAAAGCACAAACCCCCCAGTCACAGAAGTGCACAGGTGTGGGAAAATTGTGGCAAGCTTTTGTGCAGTCAAATATGGCTCACTGCATTACTGCAGTTTACAGCAAAACAAAAGAAGAGACTAAAACAAAAGCCTCCTGCACTATGACCTGACAATGGCAGTCTCATAAAATATTAAGCAAGAACTCAGGCGGTGGTCTGACAATGTTCATAACATTCACAGTGACATTTGATATACTGAAACTAATCTTGTGATAATATACCTGATCCAGTTTTTGAATGGGGGGGGGGGGGGGGGGGGGGGGGGGGGGGGGGGGGGGGGGGGGGGGTGGTGGTTAGGGCCAGACAGCTACAGGCCACTGGCTACCCCATGAAAATCAATTTCACATAATTAACATTCTTGTGTTGAGGGCTGCATTTTTTTTGCATTGAAATGCATTCTAACAGTTGTAAGAGCAACATGTGATCACTGACAACATGACAACCATCCACTGCCTGATCAGTACTGGCACAAGAATTCATTGCCAAAATGCCTGAATATTTCATCATGTACTCTGTTTAAAATTGCTGCTTTAGCATGTTCTCTGAAAAGTGTTCCTAAACCTATGTCCTGCTTTTTTGTTTCATTATGTTATAGGCATGTGTGCAGTGACCACAAAGTTGTGTTTCTGCTGAACGAATGGCAGACAAAAATTATGCCCGATAATGATTTTATCTATTTAAACTAACTTTCGGGTCAGTAACACAGGTGTTCTAAATGTAAAGTTCAATGTGGCTCACTTCGCAATGGTTAAGACAGTGCAATGACAACATTACTCGAAATTTTTGTTTCCACAATATTTTTTACCTGTAGATGCGCTGTTCTGCAGCACCTAACATATTCAGCAATGAACAACTACAATCAGAAGTATTAGTAGTTCATGTGTGTGTGAGTGTGAGTTCATGTGTGTGCATGCGTGCGTGCGTGTGTGTGTGTGTGTGTATGTGTGTGTGTGTGTGTGTGTGTGTGTGTGCACACGCGCGCATGCAAGTGGCATGTTTTTGACTTGTATGCATGTGTGCATATGTGTGCAAGTATGTATGTATGTGCATGTGCCAGAGAGGGAGTGTCTGTGTGTGTGTGTGTGTGTGTGTGTGTGTGTGTGTGTGTGTGTGTGTGTGTGTGTGTGTGCATATGTACTGTGTGCTTGTGTGTATGTGCATCTGTGTGTATACATGTGTGTGTGTGTGTGTGTGTGTGTGTGTGTGTGTGTGTGTGTGTGTGTGTGTGTGTGTAAGAGAGAGAGAGAGAGAGAGAGAGAGAGAGAGAGAGAGAGATGGGTTGTTTGTATGTGTTCCCATATACATCTGTACATGTGTCTAACGTTTAAGTGTATAGGTGCACACTTCCTGCTAAGCCCCCTACTTATTCGCAGAGCCAGCCAGAGAGTGTAGATTATAGCACTGTGTGTGTGTGTGTGTGTGTGTGTGTGTGTGTGTGTGTGTGTGTGTGTGTGTGTGTGTGATTGTATCAATGTGCAAATGCATGAATTAGTTAATGAGTAGCCAAGAGAGAGAGAGAGAGAGAGAGAGAGAGAGAGAGAGAGGAGAGAGAATGTGAACATCATTTGAGACAGAATCTTTTATTTTCAATTACTTATTCACAACTAAGATATATCAAATTTATGAGAAAAAAAGAAGGGAGGGGGAGGCCAAGGAAGACTAGAGTGAGTGGGAGAGGGGAAAGAAAGGTGGAGGGTGGTGGGGGTGGGATTATGGGCTACTGCTTCGTGAAGGATATTTATTGTCAAAATTGAAAACTATAATTTTCTTCACCAAACAAAGCAAAACAAACAAACAAATAATAATAAAACAAAAATGAAACAAAACAAAATAAACAAACAAAACTCTCCTTATTCAAGCTTATAGACAGGTTTGTGACTGTGTCGGTCTCCGATTTGCCTTCAATTGTATTTTGTGTCAGGCGCACTGTACACTGATACAAAGGGACGCTTCTCTCTTCTTCCCGAAATCCAGACCTCTGGTCATTTGTTGCAATTCCAAATTGACTGCAAGCTGATCATTTACTTCTCAGAACAAATGGTGGTTGTGTAGACAGGCCCGACTGTTTGCTTCCAATATTTTCTTTTTTTTTTTTTTTTTTTTTTTTTTAGTGTTTGAGACTGCCAGTGTGCCTGCATTTTTGTGGGTGAAATTTTGAATGGGCTTGTTGCTTACCATTCATATGCTGTTAAATTCAGAAAAACTGCTTGGACGTCATGAACAATCTGACATGCAAAAGTAGCCAAATGCACAAATTAATTCAGCAGCAACAAAATTAAACAATTTCAAACAGTAATTCAATTTTTTTAAAAAAAAGTCAGCACGTGATATGCTGTCCATGCACTGTGATAATGACCACAACTGCACGAGCATATCAGTAAACATTCTCATGCAGCGTAACAGTGAGGTGTTAGACTGACCAAGAATGGGAAGTCCCTCATCTGCAAAAAAGTATTTTTTTTTAAAACATGCACACACACAAAAAGATTATTTACAAGTTAAAACATCATTCAAATTAATCTTACAATCTGATTCGATCATGTGGAACAACAAAGCTGACAAATTGTACTTGTCCATGGCCATGCCACTGTGGTCCCATTTGGAATCTATGTGAATATCGATGACCCAAAGAAGAACAGATTTGTGTCTCTTTGCTTTTCTGCAAATGTTGGCTTTCTACATACTACATTTGTAGTACCATGCCATCAGAATAAGAAAAATGCCTCAGAAGTCAAAAAGGAAAACTGGCAGAAGAACAAACCGGTCAAAAGAACTTGAACAGGATTTTTTTAAACCCTGCAAAATCAAACATTAAACTTAAACGCATCCTCACCACACACCACAGAAAAACATGTACTCAAATGTGTGCAAACAAGCACACAGACATGCACACACATTTTGAAAAGTACAAGTTGAGAAGTACACTTGGAGCAAACTGATGTTTGCTGTTAATGATTGGTTAAGACTGCATGAAAGCTCCGTGGTAATGACTTTATATGTCCCATGCTTCTATTTTTTGGCCCTTCACTTTAATGTTTTTTTAAGCTGTATCTTACAGTAACAGAAAAAAAATTGAAACTTTGTCGCAACAGGCACACAACAGCCTGGCTTAGAGGCATGATATGCAACTGTGAACACATTATGTATCAAGCTGTTGTTTGCAATATAAAGGGACACTATTCTCTTCTTCCTCGAGTCGGCCCTTCTGCAGTGTGTTTCAATTCCAAATTGACTGAAAGATGATCATTCACATCTCAACCTGTGGTGACACAGACAGACATGATTTTTTTTTTCGCTTCTGATAAGTCCATGAGACTGAGTTCACGAGAAAGAGAAAAAGAGAAAGAGGACTGATTCACACCTCAGCATTATCATGACAGTCTAGCGCATGAGTTTGATATTTGCCATTCATAAATTTCATGTGAAAAAGTCGCATGCACATCAGAACACTGAAGCTCTGAAAAACGCTATCAAACAGATAAACTGTTACCACAGACATCCCCCACACTTGAGATGCGCGTCTGAACACCTGAACGACGTCTGCCATCCTCACCCCAACCAGTTGCTCTGCACTTCAACCATTCTAACACATGACGTCTGCCATCCTCAACCCAAACCAGTTGCTCTGCACTTCAACCATTCTAAACACATCAATCATGTCACAGTCCTGCCACACTGGCTATCAAAGAGTGACAAGTTTGAGCATATCATGCAGGAATCCCATCTTATTGCCAGACTAGGGACCCTCTGCCCACTCGCCATCAACATAAAAAAAAAAAAATTAGTGTGTTCCTATCCACCTGCTGCAATGACATCTCGCAGTAAGTAATCTCCACAGACACACTACAATGCATTATTTATAACTTATATGTTATTGCTATTTTCACTTCTCCCTGTCCTTCATTATCTCTGCTTTCTTTATCAATCTATTTACTTATTCTTTCTTTAAAAATTCTTTTTTTCTTACTCACCTATCCACTCCCTTTTCTTTCTCTGACTTTCTTTCAATATTAAAATACTCCCTCTTATAATTTTCTTCTTTCTTTCCTTGTGTGTGAGGATGTGCATTGCCCTCCCCCCCCCCCCCCCCCCCCCCCCCCCCCATCCCTATTCCTATCATTTCTATTCCCTTCCAGCCAAATGTAATCATTAATACTGTTATCATTGTCAATTATTATCATTATGGTCTATTACTTATTACAACAGAGCTTAAGATTGTAGGCATGCCTGCAATCTTATCGTGTGAAAATTATGAAAAGTGCGTCATATATCAAGCTTGTGCACCAGGCTGTCAGGGCCTTCACCATTTAATGTCAAGGTGGGAATCATTTGGTCTTTCAATCAAGTCTTATGGAGGACCAGAAGCGAAAATTCAAACATGCCCTTGCAACCACGGTTTGTTCTGATATATGATACGCTTCTGATCAATCTGGAATTTAAAAAAAGCGACAGAAGTCCAGAAAGAATAGAGTAACATCCCTTTACAATTGTCAGCTCAATTCACACTGCGTTTACTGTGCCCTGCTATCAGCAGTGATTAAAAAAAAAAAGCCACTGAATGTAAACCTGAGACTAGCAGTGTCACAAACTGGTCATATTTTTTCCTCCAGCAAATCAAACACCACATTTTTTTTTTTTTTTTTCAATTTCACACTTTTCAAATGTAATAACAATAACATATCTTTCCTCACTTAGCAAAACATGAAGACAGAACACATACAGGTACATCCCCACACATCTTCATGCTTGTCTCATGCTTTTATGTTTAGTCCCTCGACTTTTAAGCCGTCAGGGGACAGGTGTCCCATCATAATTACAAAAAATAAAT
>JADBJO010005097.1:120000-122500 GCA_016801955.1 Conus betulinus
TGTATGAATGTATGCATGCATGCATGCATTTACGCATGTATTTGTGTATTAACCAGTTATCTTTCTATTCATGAATTTATTTAATTATTCGATTAGTTTCTTTGTCCTCTAACCTTGTATTTTCCACACGAAAAAAAAAAAAAAATCCCTTAACATTTCTTTCCTTTCTTCTAAGGTAGGACCCCCATCCTCCTCTTTTTCCCCCCTACATTTCTTTTCTCCAACAAGTAGCCACAACTCTCGCGCACCCTACAAGTCCTGTAATGTTCCATACTTTAATTATCTATCTGTTTGTTTATTGATTGTTCACTTGCGTCTCTTGATCTGTCTGTCTGCTAGTCGGCAGGATTCCACTAAAAAAACACAAAACCTTTTTTTTTTTTTTTTTTTTTAAAATTTTAACACAACTTCATGAAGAGACGGAAAATGCCCCAAGGAGGAACTAAAGAATTTTCGAGCGGGTCCGGAGCAAAGGGCGGATCCGGATTTTTTTTTTCTTCTTTCCCCTCAGTTTGTTTAATGCTACTGAGATCTGGCATTTTCCATACTGCGTGGAGGTAGGTGTCGACTGTGGTGGAGGTCTGCATTCTCCCACTCGCCCTTCTGCTTTCTTTCTTTCTTTCTTTTTCTCCTTCAGTTATAATGTCGATGTGTATCACGCACTATCGCCGAGGGTTTCAGTGACAGTAAAGTTCAACACCATCCATCAGCCAAAGACTGAACAAAATAGACAGGGCTGTGTTGAGCTGCATCACACTGAACATAGAGAAGTCGAACGCAGGGGTTAGAGGGTGGAGGTGGGGTGGGGTGGGGGGCATTCCAGGGGTGACAACCATCGCAGGAGAATGGGAGTAGGGACCTAACGTACACACTTCTAACACCACCGGAACGAAGACACGTTAAAAGTAGCACCCAAACAAAGAAAGTAAAAAAAAAAAAAAAATGAAAAGCACTTTTCAAAGTAAGTTCTATCAGATATCAACTAGGCACTCTCCATTGCTGAGCATGCGCGTCCAGCCGTTTCCGGCGAACTGGGCGCGAGAAAACGGCCCCAATGAGGAACGACTCAGCAAATGCACTGCAACAGACGTACGACAGTACGAGCTCCACACCCAATCACCGCTCCCAACAGACCGTGCGTGTTTTGTGACACGACCGACTCCACGGGATTTTGCCTCCCCCGTGAACTTGATATTCAGGGTGTAAGGCTGAAAGATGAAAAGTCTGATAATCTAACGGCTGTGAAGGCAGCGAGCTGTCCGAGGTTCGAGGATGTGGGGCACTGCACGATGGAAGCCGCAGCCCCTCCCTCCCCTTCCACCACCTTTCATCTTCTGGAACTGAATCATTTAGCCGTTTGCAGCATGGTGGACAGAAGGTGGGGGTAGGGGTGAGGGTAGGGTATTCCCCAAAAAAACAAAAACAAAAAACGACCCCCCCTCCCCCGACCCCCAACTCCAAGACTGCTTCGAATTCATGACCGTCATCTTCACAGACAAGCAATCTAAACATTCGACAGCGAATCCTTCAGGGCTCGAGGAATCTCATTCTCAGGAAACATCAGTATGATTCTCATGGTAACTGTGTTGGAAAGTACTGTCTGGGGCACTTTTTTTTTTTTTTTTTTTTTTTTGGTATCTGTCGCTTGTGACGTCTGAAGAAGACATATTTGCCAAAAAGAATCCACCGGGTCTGTTTCCTATCGTGTACCAATTAACCGTTGTATATGCACCTCTATTTTGAGCACTATGTTTTGGCCGAATGATCGCAGGCATGCAGCAATAGACACAGGTACAACTATGGTGCTGCTTTTTTCAGTGCTCATCCCGGTATTAGGGCGAACAGTGGCAGACACTCTAACAACGACGTCTCTACCGTCGGGAGTATTCCTTCATCAAGGCATTTTAGTAGGCACTGCAGAATCTTTGTCTCTGCCTGTCTGCAAATATCCTGACGCGTGCTGGGCATTTTTTTTGTATTTCTACGCGTACCTGCCTAAAACTCTGACATGGATGACTTGATCTTCAGGATGTCCTTGCGTGCATATATACACAAAGGATGTAAGTCGACGGCAGGTCTGTAGCCAGCGTACGTTGAGCTGAGGGACCAAAAGAAATCTCGCTTCACGTTTTCAGCCACCAGCTGCTGAGCAGGCTCGAACTCACGATTCCCGGACTGAGAACGGATTGTTCTAACCACTCGGTTTATCGCGGCTCCCCCCCCCCCCCCCCCCCCCCCCCCCCTCCCACGACACACAGCTACACAGTTCCGATTTTAAACGAACCATCACAATACCTGCTCAACCAAACTGTTACGTGTTGCTAACAGATCAAATAACCCAATATGCACTTGAATGCATTTGTAATGCTTTATACCTTCATAGAACGTGTGGGTCAATGAATAACTTATCCTAGGTGAACATGTGAATACTGTATTCCTCCATAAATAGTGTGGGTTATCAAAGAACCATGCGACGTAACTTAAGACTTTATTCCTTCAC
>JADBJO010005097.1:127500-130000 GCA_016801955.1 Conus betulinus
TCTTCTTCTCTCTCTCTCTCTCTTCTTCTTCTTCTTGTCTCTGTCTGTCTGTCTGTGCCTCTGTCTGTCTGTCTGTCTCTCTCTTTCACTCTCTCTGTCTCTGTCTCTGTCTCAGAGAATACGATGCTAGATGTGTTATCAAAATATTACCGACTAGTCATTGTTTCATGTTGTAGCGTTTCTTATTTTTTGTAACCTTCAACTGTTTGTTTTTTTTATTAGTGGGCAGATTTGTAAAAAGGCGTTTAAAGTGGCCAACTCTGTACCCATTAAAGATTTATCAATCATCAATCAAATCAATCATCTTCAATACCTCGCGGTGCAGGTTTCTTTTTATTTTCCCACCTATTCTGTTAATCAACGTCCACCTTGCGCCGAATTTGAGATGACAAGTACTCGCTCGTTCTTTGTTTTCTTTGCCCTGAAATTTTGTTTATTTTGCCTGAAGAAGATCAAGGAGGTCGAAACGCGCCGTGTTTGTAATGTGCTTGTTCATGTTAAAGGGCAGAGTCACTTTCAATTCCTTTTAATTCCTTTTTTCTTTGTACCCATCGTCAACACAGCGCAGGCCTCCAAGGGTGGTACAGGACAGCTCGAAAGGCAGGTGAAGACAGTGCTTCTCTGGGTCCTCCCCAGCACCTTCGGGTGTTTTTTTTTTCTTCTTTGTTTCGATTTCCGCCTGCGGTCACCCCACTTTGAAACCAACTATTCTGTTCTTTTGAACTCTGTTCCAGACTTTACTGTAACCTTTCAGTTCGCTCAAAAGGGTGAGAATGACCTAAGGAAAATGTACACAACAATAGCCACCTTCAAAAAAAAGATTCTTTTTTGAGCCAAGGGGAAGTGCAGTCGGTCACACAGCGGCGGAAGGGGGACACAACTAGGGAGAAATCGTGTGTGACGATCAGAATAACAAATCACACCATCCATCATTAGCGGAAGTGATCAATCAAGAATGGGGAAGTCCACGCTTGGCACAATTCAATCCAGGATCGACTCGTCAGTGGGCTAAAAAAAAAAAAAAAAAAAAAAAAAAGTAATCCATTTACAATTTTGTTTTCTTCAAAGGTGAATTCAGCTGATACTTTTGTGTACATAAAACAGACAAGCAAACAAGTGAATAAATGAACCAGTAAATAAGCCAGCTGAAAAAAAGTAAGTATTGTCGTATTTTGACATTCACGTAGGGCTGTTGGATAGGCATTATTCTCATACACGTTTCGTTCTTGAAAGAACGCTCTTTACTGCGTTGAAACCAAACGAAGTCATACCATGGATATTTCAGTCATAATTAGTTGAAAATACAAAGATGGGGTGGGGGTGGTGGGGTGGGTGGGTGGGTGGTAGGGGGGCGAGGGTGGTGGTGGTGGTGGTGGTGGTGGTGGTGGTAAAAAAATTAAACGATTAGCTGCTGGGAAAGGAAGCCGCGTTCGCTATATACCATCGCAAATTATGCAATTTTTCAGTCGGATCAACAGGGATAACAGAAAATAACAAAACCAGAACCAGAACCCTGACTCTCTCTCTCTCTCTCTCTCTCTCTCTCTCTCACTCCTGGGGCGGATGGGGTAAGGCGTCCAAGCTTTCCCCCACCCCAATCCCCTCAAACCTGTCCCTGCCCCTTCCTCCTAACCCCCCCCCCCCCCCACCTCCCGCTGCCTTTCCCCTCTGAAAACAAAGCAAAACAAACAACAAATGTCATAGCGCTGACGTCCGCTTATGCCTTTGCTATGCGAGGCCGGTAGCGAGACTGGGAAGTTTTGTTATTTTCCCAACCTCAGGGTCACATGTGAAGGAAGTCGGGAGACGTTGGGAGGCGGAAGGAGCGACGAGGAATCAATGGGACTCGAACCACGCAAATGTGCTCACCTGTTTGCCCAATGTGCGAGCAAGAGCAGCGAGACTGACACTCGACTGCTGGGGGATTTGGGTTTGTGTGTGCGTCCGTTGACTTGTTTGTTGTCTCTGATGAGGGAAGTATTGTTTTTCTCACACGCCTCTGTGCGTTTGTTTGCTGGCTAGTTTGTTCGTAAACAAGATTACGTAAAAAAAATTGTTAAACGGTTTTAACGAAGCTTGGTGGAAAGATGGGATATGGTAATACAACGAACCCCTTTGTTTTGGGGGACGCATGTGTGGCGCATATCCGAAACAAAGAGAAAATCCAAGATCAGGAATATTTTTTTCTCACTGAACTTGAAACTGTGGTGTTGCTGTCCATGATTTAGGAACTATCTATGAAGCGATATTTTCTTCACGGAATATTGAGACTGTCGAGAGATATAAACATTGACATTCCATATTTTCCATATTCTTAACGAGAAAGACTGAACCTAGACCGCACCCACTGTTACCTCCCCTGTTGGAAAATGATGTTTTCATTCGTAAAATGACTTACCCATGGGAAAAAAAAAGACTGCCTACCGGCCCTTTCTTTCCTCTCCACGTTACTGAGCAACAAAGAGACAGGCAAGGAAAGCCGCAACAGCAAACAAGAGCA
>JADBJO010005097.1:140000-145000 GCA_016801955.1 Conus betulinus
CCTTCATCGACTCCACTTGAAATGAAAGGAAAACACCCTGGAAGATAACAAAACCACAACAACGAAGACTTGTTATCAGCTCGTTTGACCACACAAAGCGATGCCCCTGGTGACAGCGAGATGCGCGCAAAGCGATACATTCGCCTGTGCTCACTCATACACACACCACACACACAGACACTAGACGTACACCCGAACGCGTTGATCATGACATAAACCAAACCATCTTTTTGGCTGATAGCAAACATGTACCGCAGGCCTAGACATTCGCGACGGGCGACGTGACAACAGGGGTTAGTTTTAAAATGGGTGGGTTGTTAAAGAAAAAAAAGTTTAAAAAATATAGCCTCCGAAAGTAGGTCGATGCAGAAGCGCACCCCACCAGAGAGAGAGAGAGAGAGAGAGATGAGAGATGGGTTTTTTTTTTTTTTTTTTTTTTTTTTCCTCAGCCAGGTAGGTTTTCTCCTTTCCTCTACATTATTATTCAATCTACCTCGACCAACTTTTCGCTCCCTCTAGGCGAGCGAGGTGGAGATCTTTTGACCTAAACCCAGTCCTCACCTGAGGAAAAAAATTGTTGCAGCGACTTCCCCCTGTTCTATCAATCTCGTCCATTCCGCCTTTTCTTTGATTTGAATGGAATCCCTTGATCGTCATCCAGTGGTTTTCTGCATCTGTGATCCGTTTGCAAGTCTAAGTTATGAAAAGTCTTGACAGTATTTTCTGTCGCTACACTTTATAACGGCTCTTCTTTTCACAATGACGATAATCATTGGCTCTGGCTTTGTGTTAGAGCATGTTCTTGGTGGTGTTACTGCTGTTGTTGTGTTTGTTGTTGTTGTTGTTGCTGTTGTTTCATATTCTGTCTGGTTTCTACATGTGTTCAATTGATTTTATGGCCGTAGGCCTAATATTTATTTTCCTCTACAGAAATATATTTCTTTTAGCCAAACATTCTTCCTGTCTGTCTGTCTGTCTGTCTGTCTGTGTACCCATCTCTCTGATGGCCCTGAACTGATAACACTGACGCTTTCAACAATGACGGATGTATGCTTTTGTTTCCAAACAGTTGTAGGAATAATGTTATTGATGAAGTCACTGGCAACAGATGGCGCACGCACTTGGCTGATCCCCCGAATTGAACGAGTGAATACAGTGTGTGTGTGTGTGTGTGTGTGTGTGTGTGTGTGTGTGTGTGTGTGTGTGTGTGTGTGTGTGTGCGTGCGTGCGTGTGTGTGTGTGTGTGTGTGTGTGTGTGTGTGTGTGTGTGTGTGTGTGTGTGTGTGTGTGTGTGTGCGAGTGCGTGCGTGTGCGTGCGCGCGCGCTCGCGCGCGCGCGTGTGTGTGTGTGTGTGTGTGTGTGTGTGTGTGTGTGTGTGTGCGTGCGTGTCTGTATTTGTCTGTGTGTCTGCGCGCGCGTGTCTCATTCTTGCTTCGTGTAACTTTTTCAGCGCGCTGTGGCTTTTTGACTGCGTTCATGTTTTTACATTCCCAACACACACGCCAAATTCTGATGAACTGAAGCACAATTCAACTCTGAACTCTGATCTGCCGTGATGAGTCGATAATGGGACGGTCTCGAGTGTCTAAGGTGACCAGAAGCACTCTCCCCCTCTCTCTCTCTCTCTTATCTCTCTGAATTGATAATATTGAAGCTTTGACCAATAACAGACGTGCAGTGTCTGCCAACGTGGGTTTTTGTTTGTTTTTGTGGCATTATCTTTGCATTGTTGTTATTATTACTGTTATAATGATTACTATCATTATTATTAGTATTATCATTATTGTTAGTTTTGTTGCTGTTGTTGTTGTTGTTCTTCTTCTTCTCATTAGTATTACTCTCATTATTATTATTATTGTTTATATCATTATCATCAACATCATGATTATTATTATCATTATCATCATTATAATCATTGTTGTTGTTTGTTATTATAATTGTGTTTATTGTTATCAATTTCATTTTTAGCATTATTATTGTCAATATCATTGTTGTTGTCGTCGTCATGATCATCGTCATCATCATCAACGTTAATCATGATTATTATATTATGATTATTATTATTAACATTATCATCATCATCATTATCATTATTACTAACATCATAACCATCATTATCTTTTTTTTCCATTCTGAAGGCAAATATGTAAATAAAGAAAAGAAAAAAAGAAAAAGAAAAAGCGGCGCAGGCGGATGCCCTCCGTTCAGCCCAGCTTGCTGTTGCGCCTCATGGCCGCACGACAGGAATCAGCAGAACTCAGGATGATCATCACGGCCCGGCGGTCTCGGCGACTGATCCCCATGATCCCCAGCCGGGGGGCTCGCTGCTGACTCTGTCTGTATCCAGCCCGTGGACGGCAGAAAACGGCAGTTTGGGGACAGGGCTGTCGGTAGTTCATTGTTCATACATCACGTTCTGTGCTGTTCAACAGGACTGTGCGGTTACTAGCATCTGTGCCCGGTTTAAGTCGGTCCATAGCCCTCTTACCCCCTTTCCCCTCCATCCTCCATCACTGCATTTCCCACCTTAGAGAGAGAGAGAGAGAGAGAGAGAGAGAGAGAGAGAGAGAGAGAGCGAGAGCAATCGAAACGGTAAAATTTCACAGGAGAGAGAGAGAGAGAGAGAGAGAGAGAGAGAGAGAGAGAATCGAAACGGTAAAATTCACAGGAGAGAGAGAGAGAGAGAGAGAGAGAGAGAGAGAGAGAGAGAGAGATGATGATGATGATGATGATGATGATGATGATGATGATGATGATGATCTTTATTTCCAAGGGTAACAGATAGGCAAACACATGCTTGCGAGAGCGAGAGAAAGTGCAAGCATTCAAAACGGTGAATTTTCACAGGGGTGAGAGAGAGAGAGAGAGAGAGAGAGAGAGAGAGAGAGAGAGAGAGAGAGAGAGAGAGAGAGAATGCGAATGCCAATGCGAACATTTATTCAGATAAAGGACTGAGCCCCATACTGAAGGGGTGATACCTGCAACGCACATGATATAAATATTATCATGAGAAAAAATGCAAGAGAAAAAGCAAGGATATATGCACAATATAATGATATCAAGAATATACAGCACGCAGCCTTTTTTGTGCTTCATAAATGTACCGAGCAAGATTGAAGAGAATATTTTCATTTCTTGGTGCTAGAAGCAAGTTCAGTGTGAAATTACAGCGCTCAGAAAAATACTTTGGCTTTATAAATTTTACTCTAAGGTCATGAAAAGCAGGACAGCAAAAAAGGAAATGGGACTTCATCTTCCATGGCCAGATTACACAAGCGGCAAATTATTTCATTTTCTCTGATGGTGCTGTACCTGAAATGATGACACGCAAAGTCAGAAAGGCCGAATCAAAACTTAGTTAGTGCGCTCTTAAGATATCTATTCATATCCATTTTAATGGAGAGAGAGAGAGAGAGAGAGAGAGAGAGAGAGAGAGAGAGAGAGAGAGACAGACAGACAGACAGAGACAGAGACAGACAGACAGCTAGAGACGAGAGAGAGACACACAGACACACAGAGAGAGAGAGAGAGAGAGAGAGAGAGAGAGAGAGAGAGAGACAGACAGACAGACAGACAGACAGACAGACAGACAGAGGGGACAGACAGACAGACAGAGACTGTGTTCGCTCTCACTCGGACAAATATTAAGGCGACTCTTATTAGCCCCCCCCCCCCATACATACCCCCACCCATCCCCCCCCTTCACACATGCACATACTTCTCTCAACTCCTCCCCCCGCCCCTTCCCCTCCCTTTTGAAGCTACAGCGCCAAAAGAAGCGAGTCAGGTGTTCTTCACACAGGGTCAGTGTGCTTTGATTCATGATTTGGGCGATACCTCTATAACCCCCCCCCCCCCCCCTTGTTACGTCCCCTGCCTCGCTTCCCCGTCCGCCACCCTCTTCCTCCCCCCACCTGTGTCTTTTGTTTCTGTCAATAAGAAATTCGTTGATAACACCATGGCCATTTGAACTACTCGCTAACTCTGCACTTCCTCTGTGTGTGTGTGTGTGTGTGTGTGTGTGTGTGTGTGTGTGTGTGTGTGTGTGTGTGTGTGCGTGCGCGCGCGCGTGTGTGTATCTGTCTGTCTGTCTATCTATCCATCCATCCATCTATCTATCTATCTATACGTACACGCATACATACCTACATATATACTGTACGAACATTTAGAGCAAGGCAAGACGAGGAACGGGGGGGGGGGGGGGGGGGGGGGGGGGGGGGGGGGGGGGGGGGGGGGGGGGGGGGGGGGGGGGGGGGGGGGGGGGGGGAAGTAGGACAATGTAGAAAGAAAATAAAGTGTCGAGGCGGGAAAAAGTGGGATAAGATAAGGGGCAGAGTGGGGGGGTGAACATGTTGCGAAAGATAGCTAGGTGAACATTGGTGTGATTGAACAACGTACATCTGATGCTAGTTTGGGCAAAACTAAGGAGGTGGCGCGCGCGCGCGCGCGCGTGTATGTGTTGTGTGTTGTGGGAGGGGGGGGGGGGGGGCACAATGGAGGGGGGGAAATGGGACGAGAGGGTGGAGGGTGGATACAATACACCCCTTCTCTCTCTCTTTCTTTCTTTCTTTTTTTTGTCTCTGACAGGGTGAACGGTTGGGGGTATGATGGGGAGAAAATGTAAAAGCTCACACATACGTTCTCTCTCTCTCTCTCTCTCTCTCTCTCTCTCTCTCTCTCTCTCTCTCTCAGTCTGTCCCTGTGTGTCTCTCTCTCCCTGTCTGTTTGTGTATCTGTCTGCCTACGTGTGTCTTCCTCCATCCCGGTCTGTCTGCCTGTCTGTCTGTGTGTGTCTCTCTCACACTTCCTTCCTGTCTTCTCTCTCTCTCTGTCTCTGTCTGTCTGTCTGTCTGTCTGTCTCTCTCTCTCTTTCTCTCTCTCTCTCCCACTCCCTGTCTGTCTGTCTGTCTGTCTTCTTCTTCTTCTTCTTCTTCTCTCTCCTCCTCCTCCTCTTCTTCTTCACCTCCTTCTTAGTCTCCCCCTTCCCTCCTCCATTC
>JADBJO010005097.1:155000-157500 GCA_016801955.1 Conus betulinus
ACAAAAATAAGCATTACAGCGATCAAGAGAAGGAAAAAAAAAAAGACAAAAAACTTAGTAACCTTTGGAGCGATCACTACACGAAAGAAAAAAAAAACAACAAAACAATAACAACAACAAAAAGAACAGACCAACAATAACAACCCCCCCCCCCCCCACACACACACACACACACAAACACACACACCACCACCACCACCACACCACACCACACACACCACCACCACCACCTCACACACACACACACACACACACACACCACACAAAACCTCGCGGCTCCTGCAATACGCACATAGAGAGCTAGACTAAAACTTCCATTTATCAATAACGACCGACCCGTCGAGTCGTCTTTCAAGTCGCCCACCGGGAGAGGAGAGGCCTGGGCGGGGGGGGGGGGGGGGGGGGGGTGGGGGCGGGGGGGGTGGGGGGTGAGGGTTGGGGGTAGCTGATCTTAAGGCCAGGATCTTAAAGGCACCGGCTGACCTTCACGCACACACAACCATCTACAGCTTTCCCAGCCTATCTTCTCCCAGCAGGGTGAGGTCGATAGACACAAGTTGTCGGAGTAGAATCCATCGATTATAATCTTTTTTCCTTCTTTCTTTCATTCTCTCTTTCTTTTTTTTTTCTTTTGCATCGACTTTTTCTTTTCATTTGTTCGTTGCTCCCCCCCCCCCCCCCCCCCCCCCCCCCCCCCCTTCTTTGATTCTTTCTTTGTTTTTCGTTTTCATCGACTTTGTTCTTACTTTTTTTTTTTCTTTCATTCTTTCTTTTTTTTCTTTTTTCTCTGTCAATTTTTTCATTTGTTTGTTTCTTTTTTTTCTTTGATTCTTTCTTTGTTTTTTTCTTTTCTATCGACTTTTTTTCTTTTTTTTTTTTTCTTTTTTTTTTTTTTTTTTTTTTTGTACTCCCAGTTCTTATAGAAGAACAGGGAGTACTTTAGAATGGGAACGAAGAAATGCTGTCTGTGTATCTGTGTGTCCGTAGTCAAAAATGTGTTCCACTCGCTCCAGACAAACTACTGGCCGATCTTTCTGAAAATTTGTAGATATGTTCATTATGGGCCACGGATGATGCCCGATGTTTTAGTTTACCGCTATAGCCGTTACTAACGACTATAACGGCCTGTAACGGTTTTTCTTCTTTATAGAATATCTCAGAAAGTACTTGGCCGATCTTTGTAAAAATGAGCAGGTACGTTCATTATGGGTCACGGATGATGCCCAATGTTTTAGTTTATCTCGTTATAGCCGTTACTAACGGCTGTAACGGCCTGTAACGGTTTTTTCTTCTTTATGGAATATCTCAGAAAGTACTAGGCTGATCTTTCTGAAAATGTGTAGGTATGTTCATTATACGGGTCACGAATAATGCCCGATGTTTTTTAGTTACTGTTATATCCGTTACTAACGGCTGTAACGGCCTGTAACGGTTTTTCTTCTTCATGGAATATCTCAGAAAGTACTTGGCCGACCTTTATGAAAATTAGCAGGTATGTTCATTATGGGTCACAGATGATGATGCCCGATGTTTTAGTTTATCCCGTTATAGCCGTTACTAACAGTTTTGACGGCCTGTAACGGTTTTTCTTCTTTATGGAATATCTCAGAAAGTACTTGGCCGATCTTTCTGTAAATTTGTGTGCATGTTCACTAATGGTCACAGATGATGCCCGTTGTTTTAATTTACCCCGTCATAGCCGTTACTAACGGCTGTAACGGCCTGTAACGGTTTTTTTTTTCCTTTATGGAAATCTCTCAGAAAGTACATGGCCGATCTTTCTGAAAATATGTATGTTCATTTGGGTCACGAATAATGAGCGATGTTTTAGTTTACCGTTAGAGCCGTTGCTAACGGCTGTAACGGCCTGTACGGTTTTTTCTTCCTTATGGAATATCTCAGAAAGTACTTGGCCGATCTTTGTGAAAATTAGCAGGTATGTTTATTATGGTCACGGATGATACCTGATGTTTTAGTTTTCCCCGTTATAGCCGTTACTAACGGCTGTGACGGCCTGTAACGTTTTTTTCTTCTTTATGGAATATCTCAGAAAGTATTTGGCTGATCTTTCTGAAAATTAACAGGTGTGTTCTGTATAGGTCACGAATAATGCCCGATGTTTTAGTTTACCGTTTGTAGCCGTTACCAACGGCTGTAACGTGTTTTTTTTTAAAAAATTCTTTATGGAATATCTCAGAAAGTACTTGGCCGATCCTTGTGAAAATTAGCAGGCATGTTCATTATGCGTCACAGATGATGCCTGATGTTTTAGTTTACCCCATTATAGCCGTTACTAACGGCTGTAACGGCCTGTAACGGGTTTTTATTCTTTATGAAATATCTTAGAAAGTACTTGGCCGACCTTTCTGGAAATTTGTAGGTATGTTCATCATGGGTCACGGATAATGAGCGATGTTTTAGTTTTACCGTTAGAGCCGTTACTAATGACTGCAATGGCCCGTAACGTTTTTTCTTCTTTATGGAATACCTCAGAAAGTAC
>JADBJO010005097.1:162500-165000 GCA_016801955.1 Conus betulinus
CGATACAATAGAATGCAATGCAACATATAACACATCCAGCATAGGAAAATACGATACAACAGAATGCAATGCAACATATAACACATCCAGCACAGGAAAATACGATACAATAGAATGCAATGCAACATATAACACATCCAGCATAGGAAAACACGATACAACAGAATGCAACATATAACACATCCAGCGTAGGAAAATATGATACAATAAAATGCAATGCAACACAATACATCAAGCATAGGAAAATACGACACAACAGACTGCAATGCAATACAAAACAATACGATTCAACGCTATGCAAAAAAATACAATACAAGACGATGCGACGCAATATAGAATAACGCAGTACAACACAATAACACCCCAACCCAATCCAACAGGACACAACACAACACGACACGACACGACACGACACGACACGACACGATGCGATGCGACCCAACCCAACCCAACCCAACCCAACCCAAGCCAGGAAAGCGCGGTCCACAATCTTGTGTCAAGGCCTGTCACTGCCCACCACATGCTGACCTCTGCCACACCTCTCCCAGTTCTCATGACCTTTAAAGCAGTCTTCAGTGGGACTCCGACTTAACAGAGGTGGGTGTGACGTGTGTCTGCACTGGTCTGACTCCCGTGAGCCCCCCCCCCCCCCCCCCCCCCCCCCTCCCTGCCCCTCCCCTCCTCCTCCAAGAAGCGTGGGCCTGTGTGTATGTGCGCACGTGCCAACAACGAGGCCACACCACCATACACGGCGCACCTTGCGGACCAAGAGGCGAGCGCTTACCAAAATCAGATAAGAGGAAAGTCCGATGTCCCCCCAACGAGCACAAAATAACACAAAATACGAGTGATGTCTGTACTAGATGGATCTAAGTAATCGAAAAGTGGATGACTAAATATTTTGCACGCGCGCGCGCACATACACATGCACACATACATACATAGTCGCGCGTGCACGCGCGCGCGCGCGCGCGCACGCACACACACACACACACACACACACACACACACACACACACACACACACACACACACACACAGAGGTACAGTAGGAATGGGAGAAGGAGATGGGGTGAGGAAACAATACGCGGAGGGAGGCTGGACAATAGAAATAGCGGGAAAGAGAGGAGAGAGAGAGAGAGAGAGAGAGAGAGAGAGAGAGAGAGAGAGAGAGAGAGAGACAGACAGACAGACGAAGAAGGAGACAGATTCAGCCTTTGCATTTCACAGCCTTTTAATTGGTTAAAAAAAAAGAAATTGGAATGAGCAGAGGGAGAGGGAGGGGGGAGAGGGAGAGAGAGGGCTGGCTTCCAACAAAGCTGGGAGAAAAAAAACAGGCAGACAGACAGACAGACAGGCAGACAGACAGACAGTCAGTTAGAACTAGCCCGGCAGAGAGGCATCCAACCTATGTCATTTCTGATCACTTGATCTGAAATACTTCAAAGAAGAGAGAGAGCAGAGGAAAAGAAGCAAGAGATGACATGATGATGATGATGATGATGATGATGATGATGATCTTCATCATCATCATCATCATCATCATCATCATCATCGTTGTCATAATGATGATCAGGTATTGGAAGCAGTGTTCGATCTCGAAAGGAGCTGAGAGGGCTTACAAAAACAATGAACAGAGGAATCATTCACGCATGTGATAATGATTACAATAATTCACACGCACACTGAAAAAGCCATTTCACGCAGTGACGCGCACACTAACATGGGAAAGCGCCCGCCCATGCACGGCACACACACACACACACACACACACACACACACACACACACACACACACACACACACATACACAATCATAGTCGTGCGTGCTTATGTGCACTCGCGCGCGCGCGCGCCCCCCCCCCCCCCCCCCCACCCACATGTATGTGATCACGCACACGCGTGCACACACAAATACAAACACACACACACACACACACACACACACACACACACACACACACACACACACACATGCGCGCGATTGCGTGGGGGAAACTGAATAGATGTTCTCGTCAGGGAGAACAAACTATAAGAACTAACGAAGTGAAGAATGCATATGAATGATGACTGGGCCTGCGCATGGACACTCAGGAAACACACACACACACACACACACACACACACGCGCGCGCGCGCGCGCGCGCACGCGCGCACACACACACACACGCACACACATACACGTGCGCACGCACGCACGTACACACGTACGCACGCACGCACGCACGCACACACACACACACACACACACACACACACACACACACACACACACACACACACACACACACACACAACACACAACAACACACACACACACACACACACACACACACACACACATGCGCGCGCGCGCGCGCGCACACACACACACACGCACACACACATAGAGTTTTGTTCCAAAGGACAAGGCCGATGTGAGAAATGACACATTGCCCAGAGAGAGAGAGAGAGACAATGACAATGACAACCGTTAATGACAACAACAAAAAACAAAACA
>JADBJO010005097.1:170000-173735 GCA_016801955.1 Conus betulinus
GCGCTGATGCCGTTGGTGTTGTTGGTCATCACTTATGCCTTTTCGGCGCTGATCTCCACGCCGAATGCTGCAGAACAGTAGTCAAGGCGCTCTGCTAGGCTGGCCAGTTCCTGCTCTTCTCCTGCTAGCCTGACGATGTCATGGCAAAGCTGAGGTTTGTTACCATCCTGCCACCAATGCTTACTCCAGCCTTGATGTCCCTCCAGTGCAGGAGGGACAAAGGTATGCCACACGGCGAACAGAGGAAACGTCCTGCTACGCTCTGGTTATTCGGTCTGCGAACCTTTCCCGCCCTTTCGTACAACATATCAGTCTGAGGCACTAGCCGGTCCTCGTGACACGGGCTGACTTGAAAGACGGCGGACATGCTCCTTTTCTTCTCCAACTTGGCACCGTCTGGGCTTGAACCTCATGCCTGAGACCATTGTGACGGAACTTCTGATGCTACAACAGCTTGGCCTTGCGTAGGCGTTCTTTTTCCCCTTGGGGTATGAATGAATATGTTGCATGTTAGTCTTACGTTTTGTCCTTAGAAGTACAAAGACAGCGAGGGAGGGAGAGAGAGAGAGAAAGAAAGAAAGAAAGAGAAAGCAGAGAGAGAGAGAGAGAGAGAGAGAGAGAGAGAGAGAGAGAGAGAGAGAGAGAGAGAGAGAGAGAGATATATAAATATTTTATTCGATAAAAAACCATGTCCCGTTTTGAAGGCTTGGCGTGACAAGTCATAAGCACAGTAAATTTCCAGAACCAAAACGACTCAACACTGAGAGATAATCCAAAACAACCCAACAACAGAACACAGAGAGAGAGAGAGAGAGAGAGAGAGAGAGAGAGAGAGAGAGAGAGAGAGAGAGAGAGAGAGAGAGAGAACAGAACACGTTTTTCTCACAAAAAGAACACACACACACACACACACACACACCCCACACACACACACACACACACACACACACCACTTCAGACATCTAACCTCACATCACATATTGACACTGTCCACGCGTTACCCCGTGCTTTTGAAGCCGGACCCTCTGACGATGACGAAAAGGGAGATGCCTACACACCTACAAACACAGACAGACTAGAGCATGAAGACATCTGGGCACCTGCCAGCCAACACGTGATACAGATGCGACCGACCCACCGAGCGACTCTGCTCACCATTCACTGACAGGTTCTCCCCTCCCCCCCCTCCCCCCCCCCCCCCCATTCCCCCTCCCGAATTCCACCTCTCTTCCTCCCGTCACATCCACACCGAGGGTGGGACGTGGGAGTGGGGGGTAGGGGTGGGTGGTAGGTGGGAGACGCAGCCACCTGGTGAATACCGACAAATCTCTCTACCAATCGCTACGACGTTTACAGAATTTGGCGAATCAACTAGCATCAACATCATGTTTTTATCGATATTCATAGGTTAAAAAACAAAACAAAACCAAGAAGCACAGAGATGAAAGAACAGTCTAAATGATGTAGTCAGCCTGACAAGTCAGTTTCTTTCCCGTTGGGAATCCACTTCATCACTGAGACGAACGTGAATCGTTCACAGCGAGAGGTGAAATCACCTTAAGCCATCATACACACACACACACACACACACACACACACACACACACACACACACACACACACACTCCACGCACACACACACACACACACACACTCACACACACACACACACACACACTCACACACACACACACACACACACACACTCCTCCCCGTCTCCACCCACATACCTCATCTCCCAGTTCCATAAATAGCAACTTCTTTTGATTGGTTCCAAAGGACTTTGTTCTGTGATCCATCAGAGCAGTGAGGGGCATGATTTACACAGCGTACTGTGTGCTGTCTGTAGTGCACTGTCTGCTCGCACGTGTGTGTGTGTGTGTGTGTGTGTGTGTGAAAGAGAGAGAGATCGATAGCGTTGCACGTGTTCTCAGTATCGTCTACCATTTTGGTCATCACATTGGGGGTGTCTTTTGGCCGTCAGCCTGCTGATCTGAGGGCCCATCCAGAGAGAGAGAGAGAGTGAGAGAGAGAGAGAGAGAGAGAGAGAGAGAGAGAGAGAGAGAGAGAGAGAGAGATCCCGGCAACCAGAGACAGAATCAGTTATAAGAAGGCAAGAGAGAAATTTCTCTCTCTGTCTCTGTCTGTCTGTCTGTCTTTCTCAGAAACAGAAATTCTGTCTGTCTGTCTCTGTCTCTCTGTCTCAGAAACAGGAATCCCCCCCCCCCCCTCTCTCTCTCTCTCTCTCTGAGACAGAAATGATCTCTCTTAGAGCTACATCTCCCCCCCCCTCTCTCTCTCTCTCTCTCTGTGCGTCTCTGTCTCTCTCTTTTTTGTCCTCTACCCTCACCTTGCACCAATGTTTTTTTTCCCTCTCTCCACTACTCTCGTTTCCGGGCGGACGGACAGAGAGAGAGAGAGAGAGAGAGAGAGAGAGAGAGAGAGAGAGAGAGAGAGAGAGAGAGAGACAGACAGACAGACAGACAGAAAGACAGAAAGACAGACACAGAATGAGAGAGAACCGCCCACAGCCCTTCGAAGTGAGGAGAGTGGAGGGTTAAGGGATTGAAGACAACTTCCCCAGTCACTTTGATTCAAGTGGTTTCGGGGTTCTAGATGGGGAAAGTGACGGCTTCAGCGTTTCACGAGGACCCCAGCGCCGGTCCTTTCCCAGCCTGCTTTGCTTGTCAGTGGGTTATTCCCCTTTCTATCGTCTTCACATCAGTTGTGGACGGAGAGAGAGAGAGAGAGAGAGAGAGAGAGAGAGAGAGAGAGAGACAGAGAGAGAGAGAGGGACAGAGAGAGAGAGAGAGAGAGAGAGACAGACAGAGAGAGTCACACACACACACACACACACACACACACACACACACACACACACACACAGAGAAAGACAGACGGAGAAAGAGAGAGAGAGAGAGAGAGAGAGAGAGAGAGAGAGAGAGAGAGAGAGAGAGAGAGAGAGATGAAACGAAACGAAATTTTATTTTACCAGGATAATAGGATAAGTATATAAATACTTTTTTCCACCCAGTCCTGGGGACACATACACAATTCGCTATATACAACTGAAGTCAATATCATTGACAAAATATGAGAACTAACAATACTATAAATGCATGGGGGGGGGGGGGGGAGGGGGGAGGGGAGGTTGGAAAAGGGAGGGGGGGGGCAGAGGGGGAAAGTGGAGAATAAAGGGGGAGGAATTGGGATGGGGAAATGGAGGGGAGGGCGTAAGTGAAGCAGGGAAGTTATGGAGGGAGGCATCGATGTATGGTAAATATAGTGCCGTTTACCCCCTCCACTTTTACACGCACACACACATATTCATAAAGTAATTAAGGCATAGACGAATACAAGTATATACTTTTAGATAACTGGTTTGTAACCTTCTATTCACATTTGAAATAAGCATGAAATGATTTAGTTTATGAATAAGGATTTATGCAAGAGTTGTTTAAAATGATACAATGTTTTGAATAAGGAATTTTTTTATAGTTTTTCTTTAATGTTTATTGGTAGGGAATTCCAAAGTGTTCCGCCGAGAGTAGATAAGACTAGTTTTGAAAAGATCAGTTCTTGGTCGACGGATAAGTATATTATTAGTGTAACGTGACTGATTGAGAGGAAATTTAGCGGTTAAAGTAGGAGGTGCGTAACCCGTTTCATAATTCTGTACATCATTATTGCTTTGTTGTATTGAAGTTTGAGTGACAAAGGAAGAATGTTTAGTTT
>JADBJO010005098.1:7500-12500 GCA_016801955.1 Conus betulinus
GTGTGTGTGTTCGTGGTGGTCGTACCGTGACGTGTTTTGTCCTATCTGCATGAGTGTCAAGCTAAGCCCAACCAGCATGCCATGCCCGACTTCACACAAAACAACTTGTTTTGCGTTTATTTTTGTGGGGGATTAAATGACTGCTCATGTTCCGCCTTTCGGCGCTGTGGTGTAAAAAAAGGAACGCAGGAAGAGCAGAGAACGGCCAGCGTGGAGTCGTGCGTCTGGGGGTACAAAAGATGGATATCCTGTGCTGAGAAGACGGAAAGAATGAGGAGGGGGCTGGAGACAAAAAGCCACTAGGTTACACACACACACAAACACACACACACACACACACACACACACACCACACACACACACACACAACACACACACACACACACACACGCACGCACGGACGCGCACACACACACGCACGCACGTACCACACACACACACACACACACACACACACACACACACACACACACACACACACACACACACACGCAAGGAAAGAGAGAGGTAGAGACCAACACAGCTGTAGGACAAGATGGATACATCCGCTCCCTCGTCAGCAAACGCGCACACTCGGTGATATTTGGTTCCGTTTCTTAGCAACCAAGTTTTAATGTTCATTTCTGATATCATGGAAGAAATATGGGTTGTTCTCGCATCTGACAAAATAACTTGAAATTCATTAAAGTAAGCCTACAAAACTTCTCAAAAATGCTGTACAAGATTTTCAAAGAGTAACGAGACAAACGAGTGAACACGGACAACATGGTTAACGACAGACACAACTGAAACACCAAAGATTTGTACAAAAGAATAAACAAAAACGCTGTGTATGAAACGACATAGATGTCAAACGCTGCATGTGATTGTCCAGTAAGAAACGGAACACACAGACTTGCATGGTGAGCGAGAGCTGTCGGAGGGGCAGAAGAAAGGGAAAGAAAGAAAAGTAGGGGGAAATTGAGGGGGTGGAAGCCTCTCTAAAATAGATAAATAAAAAGTTTGTTGTTGTGTTGTTGTTGTTTCAATGAGGGAAAAAATAAGAAAGCTGGAAAACAACAAAAGCACAAAGACAGGAGCAGGTGTTGCACATACGAAATGTAGAAAAAGGTGCGTTTGGGTTAAAAACAGCGAAACATTATAGGAATGTGTGTACAACAGACACCATATACACGTACGCGCTGGCGCGCGTACACACACACACACACACACACACACACACACACACACACACACACACACACACACACACACGACACACACACACACACACACACACACACACACACACACACACACACACACACACACACCACATGTACACAAACACACACACACACGCGCGCGCGCGCGCGCACGCACGCATGCACACGCATGCACACACACACACACGCACGCACGCACGCACGCACGCACACGCACACACACACACACACACACACACACACACACACACACACACATGCTCGCCCGCGCATGCACTCAGCGGATGCACACACGAGCATTAGACACACATTGAAACACCCACGCTCACGCACACGCTCACGCACACAACACACACTCTCTCTCTCTCTCTCTCTCTCTCTCTCTCTCTCTCTCTCTCTCTCTCTCTCGATCACACACACGCTCGCGCGCGCACACACGCACGCACGCACGCACGCACGCACATACCATCCCAACACGAATAGGCCCCATTTTCCTCCTATCTGGTTTGTTAAATGACGAGAACACCATTTCCACTCTTCATCCCCTCCTCTTTGGTTTCTAAAATGAAATTGGACCTCCCTGCCCCCTTCCTGGTCGAAGTTATCCCCTTTTGTAACTCTCTACCCTCAAGAGTGGGAACTGTCACCTGCCAGCAGGCAAAGTGTGTCGACTTCCACCATGTCATTTGTACCGCGTCTGTACCATTTCATGGTACTTATCAGCCTAGCTGGCGCACAACGGTTTGTATTAGGACTGTTACCACCTCAACACAGATTCCATTATGTATGTCCACAAAACATGAATTGTGTTTAAAAAAAAAAAAGAAAAAAAAAACGGCAACCGTAGATCTGCACTTGATGAAAGAAGCAAACACAGCCGTTCACATCCACCCCGGAACTTGCTTTATAATGACAGACCCATCAGATGAATGAAAACCTTCATGACCTACATTCCAGCCTGAACGATGGGGTGGGGGCTTGACTTTAGGGAATGCCACGTTAGAAAATATTGCTCCAAATGAAGATCTGCAAGTCGGCAAGTGTAGGCTACTGCTCTCCATGTACTGATTTGAGTTTTTTGTCGTGTGTTTACACCTTAAGCTGCCATTAACGTGTCTGTCTTAAGGAAGACGTCATCTGTTACACCCAAAATGTGAGGAAAAAAAAAGAAGAAAACAAACAACAACAACACACAACAAGTCACTTCAACATTGTTGGTGAATGAAATCCAGAACTTTCTGTCTGTGTATACATCAAAATTTTCGTGCAACATTGAAATCGTGATTTTATTTTATTTTATTTTATTTTATTTATTTATTTTTGGGTTGTTTTTTTTTAGTCTTTTCATCTAGGATCATGTTTTTGTTACTTGTGTTTTTTTTTTTATTCGTTATCCTGATTTTCATCTGTGATGTCCTGTTTCCTTCCCACACTCACCTGCTGTCCTGCTATCCTGTTATGTCCTGTGTTTCTCACCATATTGTCTTATTTTTCCTATGATTCGTTCATATCTTGTTCTGCTGTTTTATCCAGTCGTGCCCTGTTTTTCTTTCCAGTGTATTTATTGTATTTTGTTTTGTGTCCTGAAAAAATGTCTTTTGTCCATATTATGATTTTTATCCTGTCGTGTTTATTTATTTATTTTTTTTAGTTTTAGTTTCCTGCTATCTTTCTTATACTATCCAGTTTTCCTTCCCAAATTAACCCACTGTTTTATCACATTGTGTCATCTTTTTCTTCCTTTTTATTTTCATCATCTTACCTTATTATTTCATGTTATTCTTTCTATCAGTCCTTTTTTTATTTCTAGGATTTTTGGATTGTTTTTTTTCCCCATAGAATGACTTTTTTCTCCAGGTTTTTTTTTTTTTTTTTTAATCACTGATTTAAGATCAAGATGATCCCGTCGTTGACATCATGTGTTGCCCTAAATTTCATCCTATATCTATCCTTTTACAACCCCCCTTCTCCCCTCCCTCCCCCCATCTCCACCCCCTCACCCCACTCCTATCCCAGCCCCTATAACCGCACAACAGCCTGACGTCCCGCATGAGGTTATGTTAGTGGTGAACACGCATCAAGTCAGATTGTGTACGCCCTGCAGAAACAGCTCTATTAGCGTTGACCTGTGCTTGGCCGTATTGTGAATGGGATGGCTGTTATCAGCACATAGCATCAGCGTGATCCGCGGGCCGTGTCGCTCCGCCCGCCAGCTACGCTCCATCGCCTAGAACCTAACTGGGACTTTCCGAGAGAGAGAGAGAGTGTGTGTTAGTGTGAAAGAGACATCGAGAGAAAAAGGGGATGTTGAGAAGGAGAGAGAGAGAGAGAGAGAGAGAGAGAGAGAGGATGTGTGCGCGTGTGTGTGTGCGTGTATGTGTGTGTGTGTGTGTGTGTGTGTGTGTGTGTGTGTGTGTGTGTGTGTGTGTGGGGTTGTACATGTGTATGTTTGTGTTTTATCAAGTGTATTGGGGGGGGGGGGGGAGGGCTGGCGATTGGGGATGGTGAAGAGGGGATAGAGAGAGGGTCAGAGAGAGAATGTTCATATCTGTGCGTGTGTCTACACACACACACACACACACACACACACACACACATTGTTACTTTAAAAAGAAACACACCTTTAAGGTCAATTACATACATGAAAAAATTGTATGAAAGAGACTTAGACAAATATCGCTAAATTTATGTTTGAAAATGGGGTATGTCTGTCTGCTGAGAAATCTCAAATGATGCTTTTTTGATGCTGGTGGAAGTTTTCATGATCTCCCTACTTTTAAGATGGATGACACTGTGCTCACCTACACATCTTGCATAAAGTTTTTAGGTGTACATCTTACTCCAAAATTATCATGGAACACCATTATGATATATCATAACTCAAAGCAAGGAAAGCTCTCAGTCTTCTTAAAGTTGTGAGTTACCAGAGTTGGGGACAGGATACGTGCACTTTAATTCATTTTTCAAATTCTCTGGTCAGGACAAGGATTTTATATGCACAGGAAGTATATTTTTCAGCTCCTAAGTATCTTCTAAAAAAGTTACAAAGCACAGATTGCAAGGCATACAGAATAGCCCTGGGAGTTCCGCTTTACGCTTCCATTTTAGGGACATATCATGAAGCTGGCGTTTTGCCCCTGGATGCTCATCGAAAATTAGCTTGTGCTAAATACATTCTAAGATGTTCTACTGTTCAGAACTCAAATGAGGATGAACTTGATATGCGATCTAATTTAGACTTTCCAAAACGCGCAAAAACAATACGATCAAATAAAACCATCCTTACGTACTCATCAAACCTGTTGAAATCTGCCAAAAAGATCACAAAACCAAGACCCACGTTATCCCCTGAGTCCCATTCCTAACTGGGAACTTATCCCGGCAAGTTTGATTATAAATACACAGATTTGCTAAAGAATGTTAATAATAACGTCTTAGGTGCTATGGCCAAGTCGCATATTGACGATCGTTATCCTAATCACTTAAAAGTTTATACAGACGGATCCCTATTAAATGCCCATGCTGGTTCCGGCTTTGTTATTCCTGCTTTGAAAGCAGAAGAATCTTTTCATCTTGGAAAGGGTTTTTTCTATCTCCACGGCTGAACTGATAGCAATTCTAATGGCTCTGCATTATATTATTGACATTCCACGTGATTTTTCTAGATTTTTTTGTGTGTGTTGATTCCAAATCTGTCCTTCAAGCAATGGAATCTATTGCTGCTACCAATCATGCCGAGATTATCACCGAACTAAACATTCTGATCCATTTCCTTACATCTAGAGGGATAACAGT
>JADBJO010005098.1:17500-27500 GCA_016801955.1 Conus betulinus
GGATCCCTGGCCTCCTCCTCCACCAGCCACATGTACTCGCGCATCCCCCAGCGCTTCCTGCTGTCCCAGCAGTCCCAGGGCTCCCAGTCCCAGGACGAGGACGGTCTCCGGAGACCCTGTCCGGAGAGGGCACGCCCAACAGCAGGAGCCCTTTGCGAGGTCAGTGCCCGGGGTACGAGGCGGAGTGTCTGGATAGTCAGTACTACACCTATGTTCTCAACAGGGTGCCGGCCTACTTCTTCAAGGAGAAGGCGCCTTCCGAGCAGTCTAGCTGCAGCGCCAGTTCTGACGGCGAGGACCTGCCCGCTCTGGACGATGTGGAGCGTGCGTTCCCTGGACAGCCGCCTCCTCTGGTTTGGTCACCACCCCCTCAGGGACAACCCTACCAAGAACGTCATCCACATCTTCAACGAGAGCCTTCCCAAGCAAGTGCACACGTTCTAGAACAACAGGAATATCCAGGATTCCAGGGGCACCTCCACCCAGAACATACTCCTCACCTCCGTGGATACCCGTATCAAGGACCCCCATATCTTCCTGGTGGTCTCAAACCTCCAACGATATACGAAGGATACCCGGAATTCCCAGAACGCTTTTACCAAGGTTATCCACGTTATCAGGAACAGCTGGCACGTTCAGACAGCATGGGGTTAGAACTAAGCCGCGGCACAGCGCACAGGCTGAATCCTCACAGCTCCCTACCGGACAACGGGAAGAAGGCCCCAGACAGTGTGTGTGGTGACCACCTCCCGGGGGACAGGGTGGGCCAGGACGGCCACGTGTGCCCGTTGAGGACTGAGGAGTTCAGTGTAGAGTTCAGGCCCCCCGATGAGGATAACCTGTCCTCCTCCTCTGACTCCTCTGCGGAGGACGAGGTGACCTTCCCTTACCGTGTCCGGCTCTCTCCCAACGAATCTTTGGTCTGAACCGCGGATTCTTTGGCTGGGTTGGGGAGGCAGGCAGCGATACAGAGGGGTACAGGTCTGGTTCACGTGTGTGTAATCATGCAATGATGCATATAGAATGACGAGTGTATCAAGCCTGCGTGTGTACCACTCTGTGCGCAGACTTTTATTTCGCTTGTTTTGTCCCTGGGAGAAACTGGTCATGGTGTGTAAGAAAGTTAGAACCGACTGTGCTCGGTTGTACAGTTTTCTAGGCAGGGTTGATGGATCTTTGCTCGTTTGTTCAGTAACAGTCAGGCAGTCTGGACGATGGAAGATATATCTCTAGAATGATGTTCACTTTGATGGGGGTTTAACGATGTTCTCAGGCATTAGTGCTAGTGATTAGGATAAAAACGGAGTTTTGATGTCGATGGGACAGGGGTGTGGCGGACTGTGCTGTGAAGCGAGCTGTGTTGGTGGCAGAATCCAGCTAAACACGATATGACTGACCACAGAATGATTGTACTCTGGGGCAGAATTCCTCGTCGGTGTGACAGATTACAACTTGATTGTTGCATGGTAGACTGCTGTGTGACTGACCCAAGATGCCCCAGAGGGCCCCGTATGACTGGCTGTATAGGATGAGCGAAAGGAGAGCGAAGATGACGATGTATATATCACTACGGTGCACCAGTGAAGGGTTTTCTCATTGACGGCTAAGTTGTGAGCGAGAATTAAGCCCATATAGTATGACCGATGGCTGAAAGGCACAGAAACACGCTGTCGTTACCTAGAGGTCAGATTTTCTTTGCTGTTGATGACTAGAGCGTCACGTCATTCCAATGCGAGTCCATTACGCTGACGAAGACAAAAATCAACAATGGGCTGTATAACTCATGACGTGTTTTCTGCAGCCAAGATGTAATTGTCTGTTGTCAAAGTCTCGCTTGTGATAGAAATGAGTTACCAGTTGTTAAGAAGGTGCTCGATTCAATGGTGATTTACAGTCTTCTCTTCTTTCCATATCCCTTCCCGTGCTTTTAATTCCTGTACAAGCTCTTCATGGGACTACAATCTCTATAAGCTGTTAAGACGGAAGCTTTTGTATTTTCTAATGTATATATTTTTTGTTCTTTCTCTTGAGATTATTTTTTTTCCATTCTCTCTCTCTCTCTCTCTCTCTCTCTCTCTCTCTCTCTCTCTCTCTCTCTCTCTCTTGTTCTTTATTTTTCTATTTTTCTTTTCTGTCATATTGAAAATGCTGTACAACTGATGGTATTTTATAAATGGAATATATGGCGTGATAGATGGCTGGATTGTTGTCTATGATAACTAATGCATCAAACTTTCCAGGGAGATGCCATGCATACATTTCTATCCCTGTGTTCCAGTATGCCCGTTCATCGAATACTCATTCCCCTAATGCTGATGCCTGTTCCCTTTCTTGCCAGCTTCCAGGCGTCGCAATGCGTTGATTGGCAAACTCTTCATTCCAGTGATACCAATGCCTTTGTTCCTGATTCTGACACCGACACCATCCTGAATGCTTGATGCCCTTGTTTTCATTCGCCGCGTTTTCATTTGTCATACCATACAGCCTACATCTGTCTTTTTCCTTGTGAAGTTTTCCACGAAGTGTCTTGCCCTGTATGTTAATCCTGATGTAATTTGGTCCTATTTTTTTCTTCAACATAACCAAATAGGATTGTTGACACGTATTGGCATAGGTACATTATGAGCAGTTGATGCATACACATGTCATTTTCACCATGATGCTTAACGAACTTCTACAACCAACCTCTCTGGGGAGTGAGAGAGAAAGCGTTGGGGTGGAGTTTACCCAAATCTAGGGCCTTTGAACAACGCAGTCCAGAAATACAGACCACCAAGATCCAATGATTTTGACAACCACAAGATTGTTAAATGTTAACCACAGACACTGTCGGATAGTAATCATCAAGATCAGGAAAACATTTTACCGATAAGATAAGGAGGCTTTGACCTCTAAGATGCAGAAATTTAGGGCCCCGACTACCAGGGATAGGGACCGCTAAGATCCAAAAGATTTGACCACTGTCATCAAAGAATAATAACTATCAAACTCAGAATCATTTTTTTTATACAGGATCAGAGTATAATGTCTACTACTCATTAAAATCAGTTGATCGTACAGACCTGTTTGCCAGTACCATTTCGCTGTATTTTGTGCACATGTTTGGCGAAAGTACGACGAATTACAAGGAAAACGTCGAAAACAAATTGTGAAGACGAAGGTCTTGAGCAGTAACTGCATCTGTAAGGAAAAACCACAGCGGGGTTTTGACCAAGGAGCAACAAGTCCTGTTAACTTCCGCTCGCGAAGTCGCCTCAGGCAGTGTCTGCTTCTTCGACGCTATGCCCTGAAACATCGGAAAAAAAAAGATCGGCGAGAGAGCAGCAGGAGTTTGTTCCAGAGTCTGCTGATGAATCGGGGGTTTGACAATAAATTGTGTCAGAAAGAACCTATTTTTACGGGACTAATGCAAGACCAGGTAGTTACTGCCCGGAAAAAAAAGCCGTTCCCGTGTGATGGCAGGGTGTTTTTGCACAGATTTTATATTTTGTGCACACCCTTTGTAGAAAATACGCTCATGTTTTGGTGAAAAGCACGCCATTATCAGTTTTAGGGCAAACAGGCTTGATCATGACGATTGGGAATGAAACTGTGATTAATATGTTCAAAGTTTATTACAACAACAATGTAAGAATCCTGTCAGCCGAAGTGTAGGATTCAGTATTGTGTATATGTAATTAAGAGTCTGTGACTAACCGCCAGCATCAAGGAATTAAAACTTTCAGTAACAAAATTCACTGTCACGTTCAAATTCACGATATGCCTCCTTCCATTCCTTCATTCTCCTTAACCCTCACCCTTCCTCTTTCCCAGCCTCCCCCACTCCGCCTCCCACCCTTCCTACCCTCCACCCGCTTCCCTTGTCTCCCCCCCCCCAAAAAAAAAAAAAAAAAATGAAGCAAATGAAATGTTTCATTGCCGCCAAGATTAAGGGATTATGACCGCCAAGACTATGTCCGTAAAATGACGGATTATGCCTTTGGCATTATGCTATAATTATTGTAAAATTAATTATGCGGAAAGGGGAAGGGAGTGTGGCTAAGCTGTCATTCTTTTTCAGTTTGACATTTACACTTATCTAAATCGGAACTGAAAATTCCATTGTAAGTAGGACGTCAGGGTGTTGAAGGGGGAGGGAACGGGCACGGAACAGGAAGTATGACTTCGACAATGTATAGGGCCTAACGATTGTGATCTTCACATTCCCAGAACGTGTGCAAGCGAGATTATTAAAATTGATTTGCTGTGACCTCACCCTTCCCCACTCCAACCGACCCCTCCCCCTTTTCTGTTTCTTTGTCTCTCTCTCTGTCTCTCTGTCTCTCTCTCTCTCTCTCTCTCTCTCTCTCTCTCTCTCTCTTCTCTTTCCTTCTTTTTCCCTCTCACTTTCTCTCTCTGCATTGTTTCCCACACTCTCATTTCCTTTGTGTTTAAATTCAGCTCAGAAATCCATTTCACTACCCATCCATTAATGTCCATTTGTTTCCGATCATCCTGTGGTGGGGCTGTTGACGTTGAGACACCACAGAGACATGTAAGCCTCCATTATTCTTGCTGAAGATGAGTTCTGCTGCCCATGAACGAACTGTAGGCAAGTTCTTTATACAAGCGTAGTGGCACGGCTTGTTGTGCGTGCTGTCTGAAGGGCTGACATGTCACAGCAACCCTCTTTTAGCTACGCTGTTCCTTTTACCTCCACTGATGCAAAATGGTCCTAGACTGTTTGTTTGGTTAACGTTTATTTTCTGCCCGGAAGAACTGATTAAATACTCCGTTTGTTTATGGTTGAAGTTGTGGAGTACCTCATTTGTGTTCGGAAGGAGAACAATTGGACAAAAGGGTTGTGAAATCCAGGCTGTTGCATGCGCGCGCACAAGCATACGAACGCGCGGATGCATGCACGCACGCACGTGCACGCGCGCGCGCGCATACACACACACTCACACACACACACACACACACACACACACACACACACGTGCACACGCACGCACACATGCACACACACACACACACACACACACACACACACACACACACACACACACACACACACACACACACACACAGGCTTTAACAAAGAAACACGCGTACACGCCTCCGTCAAATGTGTGGATCAATACTACAGTTGTCTGCGTCCATCGTGCTTATTAGACATCGGCGTGTATAAAATGAGAGGAAGCATAGAGTGCGGCCATGTTACTGAGTCTTCGTCCACATGGAACTTCGTAGCAGCGCTTTCATGTCCTGGTTGATCATCATTTAAAGTGAAAGGATTCAGTTCTCTTGTATTTGTGCCCTTACCTCATAAAAACCGCAGTTTCGGTATCCTCTCCACATTTGTTTCCACGTCTGCAAGTTCATGGGAACTATTGGAGGGACGTGATGGCTCTCTCCAAAAGGAAACGCTCACTCACGCTGGCTCTGCAACTAAACACAGTGAATGTCGACTGTTGGGGGACTAGTAGATGGTGTCCTGCATAGTTGTAATGCATCAGAACAGACATCGCGAACACCTGAAGTGACTCAACTACTACTGCTTGTCTCCTCTGGTGGGTTTGCCTCAAAGTAACGTGAAGTAGACCGCTCCAGGACTACCGGTGCTAAGATTGCTAAGGTGCTGCCGGTAACCATCAGATTTTGGAGGGGATGTAAAACTGAAAAAAAAAAAAAAAAAAACATGTTGGTAGCTGAGGGTAGTTAAAGCTACAGCCAAGTAAAGCTGGGAACAGACAGGGAGCCTGAAAGAATGAAAACGACCTGATGTGCCAGCATCGAGCATAAATGAGTCGCCTACATTGCGGCGGTCATTTCGGCGATCATTATTACCGTTTGTCGTCAGATTGGTGGAAGGTGAACCTGACTTCGTAGAAAGCAAAATTTGACGAAGAAGAACAATCAGAA
Source organism: Conus betulinus (assembly GCA_016801955.1). NCBI lineage: Eukaryota > Metazoa > Mollusca > Gastropoda > Neogastropoda > Conidae > Conus > Conus betulinus. Next base: position 23,405 of record JADBJO010005098.1, read on the forward strand.
TCTCATCTCGAAAAACTAAATCAAAATGCGTATCAAATGCCCTGGTAAAAAAATTTGCTTGTCTCTTGTCATCTCATCTCTCTCTCTCTCTCTCTCTCTCTCTCTCTCTCTCTCTCTCTCTCTCATACACACACACACACGCGCGCGACGCACGCACACACACACGAACGCGCGCGCGCGCGCATACACACACACACACACACACACACACACACACACACACACACCTCAACAGCAGTTGTGACGTGGGAACCAACCCTCAGCGTGTGTCGGGCCCGTTCAAGGTATCTTTTTTCTTTTCCACTACATTCACTGTCACGCTGTTAGCCCTTTTGATGTTGTGACCCTTTTTTCAGTGGCATGATCACGAAATCAGTCGTGACTGGTCTAGTTCCTTCCCTTTCTTCGTGACGTGATGCATTTTTCTGGTGTTCAGGTCTTTTGGTTTGTTTTGAGACTTCAGTTGCTTGTTTCTGTACATTCCATTTTCATTTCGGCTTCCTAAACCGGTTGTTTGATTAATGTGTAGATCAACACAAATGTTTAGGACTGTGCTTCACTGGCATTGTGCATGTGTGTGTGTGTGTGCGCGCGCGCGTGCATGCGCGCACGTGTGTTTGCCTCTGTGTGCATTTGCGCGAATGCCCACTTTGGATCGGCTGTACGTGCAGTTGATTACCGTGTACTAATACTCTAGGACGGTTTTGTTTCGTGAAAAATACTCATGTTGAATACTTGCTGTTTTGGAAGTTGTTGTTTATCAGAACTTGCATTTGGGTGCCAGTCACCATTCTCTGTCTTTCTTGCATTTGGCTTCTCTGTTTCAGTGTAGACGTGGTGTTCTGAGAGTTCATGCTTGTGCTGTTAACTTCATGGGACAGACTTGACCCTTTTATTTTTGAGTAATGCGAGGTGCATGGACGTTCTATGTATGGTGTATGCTTGTTTTGGTCATGCCAGTCGCAGGCTTAGAGACTACCTGAAGATAAAGAAGAATGAGACTGCTGTTTTATCTTCAAGCATGTTGGTGTTATTGATTTCTTTTCATTTCTGTTTGATTTTTAAGCGGTAAAAGGGCCTGGATATATTTAGTGAAAAGAATTTTCGAGAGTAAGATTCGAAAAAAAAAGGCTGTAAGAAGAATAATTCAGAAGAAAAATGAACGCAGCAATTTTTAAACCACGTTAAAGTGACAGTGCGAGTGCTTTAAAACTGCTGAATTTGTGCAGTATGTTGTTCAGTGTTAGCTTTACACACGTGTCACAAGCTGTTTTTGTCAGGAATGTGGTCAGCTGATTGTACGTGTTGTGAGACTTATTGTCTATGATTTGCAGTATTTTGGGTTTTTTTTCCTTTGAAGTTCTAAATGTATCCAGAATTTCCTTGTTTTTTAACCTCTGTATGCGCTGTATCATATCTTACTGCAGATACGGTCTGATTTTTTGTTTTTTTTGAAAAAATCACACGCACGCAAGCATGCCTACTTTGATTCTTCTCACTGTTGCATCATATCCTACGCACATTTTAGTCCTTTCTGTTTAAGAATGAAACTCCTCTCTCTCTCTCTCTCTCTCTCTCTCTCTCTCTCTCTCTCTCTCTCTCTCTCTCTCTCTCTCTCTCTCTCTCTCTCACACACACACACACACACACACACACACACACACACACACACACACACACACACACACACACACACACATATGTGCGCACGCACACACACAACTTAAGGAAGACCTATACTAGTTTCGTTTTTCTTCCCCTCGATGTTGTTTGTACACCTGTTTACTGCATGAGGGTCTGCTGATTCGTCTGAGTGGCCTGTGAATTGTATTGTGTGTTTTATTACATGCAGGAGAAGTGCGCATGCGCGCGCGCGCGCGCGCACACACACTCACACACACACACACACACACACACACACACACACACACACACACACACACACACACACACACACACACACATACATACACACACACACACACACACACACACACACACACACACACACACACACACGAAATATATACATGGTGGAAAAAAATGCAAAATTTGAAAGAAAATAACATATTGTTACATGAATGTTAATATCATTAATCATTATGTTTGCATATGCTAGTATACCACCGTAAGCAACAACAACAGAACAACTAATACTTTTGCTACTGCTACTGCCATTACAACTGCGACCCACTACCTATACCACTACTGCTATTACCACTACTGCTATTACTACTACTGTTACCACCACTTCCAATAATGTTAATAATACTGACAACAATGATAATAACAATAAGCTGACTTTTGCGGAAACTGAAACAAGAGTTTTTTAAATAAAAGCAGAATTATTTTCCCCCGAACAAAAGAATAAATAATTACAAATTGTAGTTTGTTTATTCGTTCGTTTGGTGGCACCGTAATTCTTTTTTAATGTTGTAATAATAATACTGATCACAATAATCATAACAATAATGATAATGATGATAATCATAGTATGATAATAATGATGATGATGATGTTGATAATGATGAGTTTAATGGTAAGAATAGTCAAATATCATACCGAAAGTATGCCCGCTTTCAAATGAGGTAGTGGTGTTTTTTAACCATTCTACAGCAGTGGTATTCTTGTTCTAGAAGGACGTTATTGGTAAAGCCCTTTCAATTGTTTACAGCAGTCACGTTTTATCACAATGCACATGGTGTGAAGACACTGCAGGCAATCATGATGACTCACATAGTTCATAGACAACCATAACAACTCGTGTAGTTCATATACATCTGTAATATGAACCGTGATGACGACAGGAGCCTGTAACTGCACCGCCTGTCCTTTTCAGCTGCCTTCGGCTGGCCCCAAAGCCCGTCCGTGTCACAGGCGTTCTTCGGCCTCAACCTCTTGACCTCCCTGCAGTCAGCTCACTCGGGGCTGCCCCTCCTCCGCTCCCTCACCTCGCCCTGCCCCTCCCCTCTCAGCGCCTCCACCCCCTCCCTCGTCCCTGCCCCTGCCCCAGCCACTGTCAGTCCGCGCAGCGTCCTTCACCCTGACAATCAGAGGGCGCTGGCCCGCCAGGGTTACTATGGCGACAAGTTGCCGGAGGGCATGGACCCGGCAGAGGTCGCTGGCACCGAGAAGGAGGAAAAAAGGAGGAGGAGAGAGAGGAAGTAAGAAGGGAAGGGGGAGGGAGTGAGAGTGAGGGAGTAAGAGAGGGAGAGAGAGAGAGGAGGAGGAGGAGAGAAGGGAAGTGAGACGGGAAGGGGGGGGGGGTGAGAGAGAGAGAGAGAGAGAGGAGGAGGAGAGAGAGAGTAAGAAGAGGAAGAGTAAGAAGGGGGAGAGAGAGAGAGAGAGAGAGAGAGAGAGCCAAGAAGGAGGAGGGCAGAAAGGAAATAAGAGGGAAAGGGGATGGGGAGAGAGAAAGAGAGTGGGGGAATATAGAATAAGACAGAGACAGTGAGGGAAGTCAACAATTGTACATTTCCTTGTTTGCCTTAATGTTGTGTGAGAAGACTCTACCACAAAACCCCGATGCAGCTTTTAACATTCAGTTCGAGTTTGTTACGGTGAGCAGTCCAAAGAAACAAAGGAACACGACATTGGGGAAGGACATATGTACGCGCTGAAGTAAGCAAGGAAAGAAGATAGAGGCAAGAGAAATGTTATTCCTAACTGTGGATCGTTGATAGTGGAGGAAAGGAAAAACACCGTCATCCCATCTACATAGCACGTGCTCTTAACACAGCAGGTGATTGACGGTGTTTCAGGAGGGCAGGGGTCAGCAGAAGGCGGAGGACCGCCGCAAGCTGTTCCACAAGACCCGGTCCAGGGCCCAGAACAGCAGCACGCAGGGGAGGGACCAGGACGGCAAGGACAGCAGCTCACAGAGCGTCCAGGACACGTCCATGAGGAGCATGGCCTACAGCACCACCACCGAGTCCACAGACAGCGCTGACGTCATGGCCTCGCCCGTCCCCATGCCTCGGCTGGGGTCAGTGGACAAGAGAGGCTCCCTGGACTCCGAGGCTGCAGCCCCTTTCCTTCCGCTGGATCGTGTGGGCAACATCGACGACCTGTACCTGCCTCAAAGGGACTCCCCCAC
>JADBJO010005098.1:32500-40000 GCA_016801955.1 Conus betulinus
ATGCAGTCTCTCAGACCGAAATGGAAATCTGTAGCATCATCTTAATCATCCTCATTCTCATCGATCAGCATAAAAAAGTCTCAATTTCTGTGGCCCTTCATGCCCTGCTCTCATAGTGCCCTCATTTTCGATGTCCTCTCCACGTCTGTGGCCTTGGTTTGGTTCCGGAGGGGTCACTGGTATCGGCGAGTCCATGGGGGCCATCGTTGGACGGACGTGGTGGCGCCCTCCGGAGGGAGCGCTCACTCAGGCCGGCTCCGCGACTAAGCAATTATTGTCGTCAGTAGGGAGGTTTAGTAGGTGGTGTCCTGTGTATGTTTGATCAGAACAGGCGCCACTGACCACCACCGAGGTGACTCGGCAGCAGTGCAGTGTCTCTCCCGGTGGGTTGCCTCTTGACGACTTGACATTGACTGCTCTCCGTGGATTGCCGGTGCCAGGGCTGCGGCGGGACCGACCGGGCTGTGGCTGTGGACGGGGTGTCGGAATGAGCGGCGTGGGTGCACTGCCACTGAGGTGGCATGGAAGTTGGGACAGGGAAAAAAAAAAAGGTTGTTCACCTATTTTGAACAACATTTTACATTTTTAATCAAATATTTATTCAATAAAAGATAACCATTTAAGATAACGAAATAACGAATGTTTTCTTGAAATGTTTTGATCGTTATTTGATGAACACCATATTATATACATCCTCCCCCCCCCCCCCCCCCCCCCCCCCCTCCCTCTCCCCCCCCCCCCTTCACTGAACGTCTTTGTACTGTTACAGAGGAGTTACCTCGTATGAACAGCCTGCAGTCCGACAGCAGCGGTTTTGGTGACGTGGAGATTAGTGCTGAAAACGTCACTCAGGACACTTCTTCGCTCAAGGTAACTCATCTGTTCTTCTTGCCTTCAGGCACTTTCATGGCCTATCCTCTTTTAAGTAGGGGTTTCATTTTCCTCACATTTTAGTGTATTGAAATGCTAACGGTTTGATTGTGTTTAACTTTTGCTGGTGGGACTTTTTGTTGGAAATCAGCGGTCATAATACAATGTCTCTGATTTTTTTTTTTTCTTTCTCATCTTCATGCCCCCCCCCCCCCCCCCCCCCTCCCCCCACCTCCCATCCCAGCCAGGGGCATTGTTCCCATTCCGCCTTTCCGGCTCTTCTCACCACCACCGCGACACGGGTTTGTCCTGCAGCAGTCTCAGCTCTGCTGTCCACAGTAGCAATCAATTATCAAGTCGTCATGAGGCAACCCGCCAGAAGAGACCCTGCGCTGCTGTCGAATCACTTTGGTGGTATTCATCAGTGCTTGTTCAGATCCAGAAATGCGCAGGACACCACATACCAAGCACTCTGCAAACAAAAAAAAAAAATGATTGCTACGTCGGAAAGCCAGCGTGGGTGGGTATCCCAAAGACTTGAAATCTATCATCCTGCTTTTGTAGCGTGTAGCAGAGGTCTGTATGTCACAGGTCCATAATAAGTATGTGTTACAAGTCGGCGGCCAGTTTGTTGCAGGCCGGCATTTTCTGAGTTACATGTCGGCGGTCTTTGTGTGTTACAGGTCAGCAGTCTACGTGTTACAGGTTAGCAGTCTGTGTTTTAGGTCAGCTTTCTATATGTGACAGGTAAGCGGTTTGTTTTATGTCAGCAGTCTGTATGTTACAGATCATCAGTCTCTGCCAGCTGTCTAGGTGTTACAGGTCACTAGTGTGTTACAGGTCGGCAGTCTATATGTGTTACAGATCATTAGTCTCTGCTAGCTTTCTAGGTGTTACAGGTCACTGATGTGTTACAGGTCGGCAGTCTATATGTTACAGATCATCAGTTTCTGCCAGCTGTCTAGGTGTTGCAGGTCAGCAGTGTGTTACAGGTCGGCAGTCTATATGTTACAGATCATAAGTCTCTGCCTGCTGTCTAGGTGTTACAGGTCAGCAGTGTGTTACAGGTCGGCAGTCTATAAGTTACAGATCATCAGTCACTGCCAGCTTTCTAGATGTTACAGCTATGCTACAGACTAAAAGTGTGTAACACGTCAGCAGTCTTCCACATCAACATTGTCTGTGTTGCAGGTCAGCAGTCTGGGTGGCAGTTGTGACAGCAGCACCACCACCATGACCTCCACTTCCACTGTCAGACTGACCAACGACGGCCACATCGCCACCCACAACAGCGCTGACGACCTGGCTGATTCACCCCACCTCCCACTCCTTTGCTTCACCCTTTGAGGCGGTAGGTTGAACTGATTGTGACAGGTTTGATGTGATTGTTGACGCAGTGTGTAAGTGTGTGTGTGTGTGTGTGTGTGTGTGTGTGTGTGTGTGTGTGTGTGTGTGTGTGTGTGTGTGTGTGTGTGTGTGTGTGTGTGTCTGTCAGTCTGTCTATGTGTGTTTGTGTGTGTGTGTGTATATGTGTGTGAGAGTCTCTGTGAGTGAGTTTGTGTGTGAGTGTGTGTGTGTGTGTGTGTGTGTGTGTGTGTGTGTGTGTGTGTGTGTGTTGCTTATTCATTGCATGGTTTTCTCAGTCAGTCTGTGGGCAGTCATGTCACGTCATGTAGCCTATGTCTTTTCATTTACCAGTTAACCATTTATTGTTTCATTCGAGATGTTCATTACTTCAAAAGAAGACTCTCAAAAAAAAAAAAAAAAGCGAGCTTTCTGTGTTTCAGTTTCAGTTTCATCAAGGAGGCGTGCAGATTAGTCCATATACGCTACACCACATCCGCTAAGTTTTGAGACCACACTACGCATGATTTGAAGCTGATGGATAAATGAATTAATAAACTGAGATGAGATAACTGAAGAAGCGGGTCCCGTGGCTACGACTTACCAAATGTCTGACCTAGGCATTATCCCAGTGCGCGGGTCAGACCTTGAGTGCCTACCTAACATCGGTTGTCTTTCTGTGATGAACTGATCTGCTTCAGGCATACTTCATACATACTGTATGGATTGTTTCAATTTCTGCGTCATTCGACTCACCCTTCCTCCGCCCTTTGATTCCCTCTTTTCGCTGCCCGCCTCCCCCAATGTGTTTTCATCATCTCTCCTGTTGCTGCTACTGCTGTACAGTGAATTGAGAGAACTGTCAGTCGTATTTGTTGTCCAGGTGTTACCCGTTCTTGCTAACACTTCGTTTCGATCATGGATGCAGGTTCTCACTGATCACGTGTTCAGTATTCTTGAACTGCTCGTTCTTTACTCGCTTCCTAGATGTGAGATTTTTTTAATGGTATTTCTGGACATCATCTTACTGTCGTGCAGGGAAGCGTGTACAGCCACCCCAAGCTGTCCCAGTCCACCAGCGATCTCCGTTCAGACATGCTCACCCGCCCGCCCGTGTCCAGCGGCCGTTTCGTGTCCATGTGTTACATACCGGCCCGCACCGCCACCCGGCCGAGTGATCCCCCTTCGCGCAGAGACACGGGCCTCGTCACAAGCGTCCTCCTCCCCCACGTTCAAACGTGACAGTGACCCATCCAGGGTGAGCAAAAGCGAAATCCGTGTGGTGCTGGACCACAGGGGAGCTCCTGGAGGGGTTGTCACCAGCCAGCTGTCCAAGGACGACGATGGGAAGAGCGTTGGAGCGTCAAGACACGGGACTGGCGTGGTTCAACAACCCTGGAAACACTACGCAAACGCTTCCAGCCGCGTCCACGAATCGCAAGCGTTCTACGGCGCCTCAAGACCCGAAGGAGGCATCACGAACAAACCCAGACAGGGCATCAACACCACCCCGCTGTCGGAAGAGCTGGCTCTGGCTTCAAGTCAGGGTGGCCTGGTGTCTACCACTCCTAGGGTCAGCGGCATCGGCTCCTCCGCCGTCGTCGTCCCCACACTGGCCGTGCAGAGAGCCACCCTGGACAGCACCTCTGTGGACAGCAGCCGCGAGACGGGGGAGGACACGGACAGAGAGGACAGGCGGCTGGAGATGGACCCAGGGCTGCGCCAGGCACTGGCGCCACCCTTGCCGGCTGCTGGGTGTGTGACGGAGCGGGGGGAGGGGGAGTGGGCGGAGGGCAGCAGCGTGTGTTCGGGGATGTCGGCCACCAACAGCATCGCCAGCAGCGGCAGCCACTCCGACCTGCTGGACTGTCAGAAGCTGATCAGGCTGATCAACCAGCCCAGCGTGGTTAAGGTCTGTGTTTGTGGAAGGGGAGATGGTGTATGTGTGTGTGTGTGTGTGTGGTGGTGGTGGTGGTGGTGTGTGTGTGTGTGTGTGTGTGTGAGAGAGAGAGAGAGAGAGAGAGGTGAGCGAGTGTGTGTGTGTTGTGTTTGTGTGTGTTTGTGTGTATGGTGTTATGGTGTACAGGTGTGTGTGTGTGTGTGTGTGTGTGTGTGTGTGTGTGTGTGTGTGTGTGTGTGTGTGTGTGTGTGTGTGTGTGTGTGTTGTGGGATGTTTGTGTATGAGTATGCTGGTGTGTGTTGGTAGGCGTGCGCGCACGTGCGCTCTTATGTGTGTGTGTGTGTGTGTGTGTGTGTGTGTGTGTGTGTGTGTGTGTGTGTACAACGATTATTATTGATTTGTCTGATCTATTATTCATGTTGAACGGGTGATGCACACACTGGGGGTAGAGATCACAGATTCAAGGGAACCTTTGGCCTTTGATGCCCATGGGCGTGCTGGTGTGGATGAACGGAGAGATTGAGGCGGTGGTCTTATGCACTATTCACACGCATGCGGGTTTATATGGGGTGTGAGTGGGTGGTGTACCACGTGCTGCTGTGGTGGAGGGAGGAGGAAGGTTGAAGAGTGGTGGTATGTCTGTACGTGTTCATTGGCTGAATCGTATGCGCTTTCCTCTCCTTCTTTTCTGAATTCAGATTTTGTGTTATTTCACTGTTATTTCATGCAATATGTTATTCATGTTTTTTTTTTTTTATTCATTCATTCACTTCTTTCTCTTTATTGTTATAATCATAATCATTATTTTTGTTGTTATCATTATCATCATTATTCAGGTTATCATTATCATGATTATTTCGTCATTATTATTAATATTTGCATTTTCATTCCTGACAGTATTTTTGCGTCACTATCATTAATGTTTTCACCATCGTTTCATTACTGTTACTGTTGTATTCATTATATGAAAATCATGATTATCATTATTTCTCAACAATAAGTATGTAATCTTTCTGAACAGCCATTCCAAACGACCACATGCGCGCGCACGCGCACACACACACACACGCGCGCGCGCGCGCGCGCGCGCACACTTACACACACACACACACACACACACACACACACACACACACACACACACACACACACACACACACACACACACACACACACACATACACACACATACATACACGAGCGCGCGCTCGCGCTCTCGCGCACGCACGCACAATGATACGTAGGTACCCCCAAATCTGACCAACACTTTGGGCTAATACGTAGTTCAGACGTCTGCTAAGTCGTGCAATGCAAACAAACCTTTGTCTTTAATCATTTCATCATAGTTATTCAGTTACTCACTGTTCGCACTGTTGTCACGTAGCTTAGTGGAGGTGGCGTAGCGTATATGGACTAGCCCACAGGCAGAGACAATCTTCGATGAAACAAACTCACAACTGTTGGTCTTGTGCGCCACTGAAATGGACGAAGTACTACTCTTGACATTTGTGTGGAGATTGCACACAGTGCACAGGGTAATATATGCGTTTTGTTATGAGCTCTGCAGTTGTAAGACAACCAGGTGGGGGCCATGGTTCTCATGACTTCCATTACAACATGGAAACCGCTAAGAATCCTCAGCTAAGTGGACATTTCGACATGCTTGCTCCCGACACACTGTGTGCTGTTTGCCAATGGACGTGAACACAGAAGACGAAGGATGGATGCTGTCAGCCATGTCGCCCTACCTGAATTCTAAGAATGAACTGTTGAAATGTATGAGGAGGTGGCACAGGTGCCCGGATCACTCCTGCTTCAGCGATCTGTACCATAGACTGAACGTCCTAGGACCGAAAGGAAGTCTGCCTTTCCAGATTCACGGATCCAAACCACAAGACCCAGAAAAAAATAGAGATGATGGGATAGTCACAGATTTACCGAGATGTGCGTACCTGTTCGTGGTGAGTCACGTTTCCTTGGTTATTAAGCTTGTCGTGACTATGGAGATGGAGACCTCAGACCCTGATGATCTACCAAAAGGGCCAAGACGTCCAGGCAGCAGTGGTTTCGACAGATCCAAGTAACCTTCACTCTCTTTCCCGTGGGTACTCCTGTCTTTACAGAGTGTGTTGAAGTCACTGTTGCCTGTGCTTTTTAAGATGAAAGGCTGTTCTTCGTGCTCTCATGTAGTAAACCTTTGGTTTTGTGCATGAAAAAGATTTAAGAAGTAAACGAAAAATTCGCATCGTGCTGAGTGAATGTTGGTGGTTTTCACTATTCAGAAAATATGCTTCTTTTGTTAAATATGTCGGAAATGTGGCAGATCGGGATCGCTCCACGCCAGAGAATGTCATTCCGATAAATTCACTGTGTGACATCAGTTCTCAACAAAGATGGGTTGGCCCAACCTAATCGCAGCAACATCCAGAAACTGCCAACCAGGCAGGGACCGCCGCGAAAACGAAACGAAATGGAACGAAAAAAAAAAAGAGACTTCATCTTGATGCAAAAAACACAGCTGCTCAAGTCCCAGGAAGAGAGGTACACTATGTAATGAGCAGGGCGGAAGGATTATGTTTTAAGCTACGCCAAAGATGGCATTATAAAGAAATAAGACGGATTCTTGGTCACGCGGATTTGCTCATTCTGTGAGACAAATGTCCAGTCGTCAGCAAGCCAAAGGAATTCAGTACTGTAGTGTAGCACAAACACCGCAGACCGGAGAGCTGGGTAGAACGTTCATTTTCCGCCTACGAACAGAGTTGAGAAGCAGTCAGGGCCGCAGTTTGCTTCTTCAACTAACTACTGTAAAGAAGAGCTCAATGACTCTTTGATCATCCGAACCGTTAAACTTCTCAAAATAGCAGAAACCGGCAAAGGACTGTAGGAAGACATGCGGTAACTCATCGACATTTAGCATGAAACTATGGACAAACCTCTAACGGACATGCCCAAAGTAAATCCTGTTTTCTCGTTACGAAAGTGACATCAGCCCTGACAGATGGGTTAAACGAAGGAGTAAGACCCCTGCCAAAATAAAAATCAATGCGGCAATTCAGGAAGCAGGCCTACTTCAGCTCTCAAGAAAACAGGGATGAGGCGAAAAAAAAAAAAAAAAAAAAAAAACGTTTTGAGAAGCCTGTTCAGAGAAGGGATCTCAGTTACGGCAGTCCAAAAATGTCATATCGGCTCAGCAAGCTGATGACCTCTGCTGGCGTGTTACGGACGAAGAACATAGAGAGGCGTTGACCTCGACCAAACCATTCACCATGGCAGGCCCTGTTGGCATAACCACTTAGAAACTTGAAACACGAGCAGCCGATGGAAATCGTTTGATTGTTAATGTGATATATGGCTGACGAGGAGGTAGTTTCCCACAGAGCTGG
>JADBJO010005098.1:42500-57500 GCA_016801955.1 Conus betulinus
GGCCAGCTCCGGGAGAAAGAGAAGGGGGGGGGGGGGGGGGGGGGGGGGGGGGAACAGAGACGCAGAGAGGGAGAGAGTGGAGGGTAGGTAGAAACTCAAAAAGAACTCTTCTTCCCATCACATGGTGGACGCCCAGTAAATCACTTAGTTAAATACGGGTTTCACGTGCACCCCCCCCCCCCCTCCCCCAGTAGACGATTTGACAGTTGGGAACAACCGTAACGGGAGAGCAGAATTAAGAGTACTAACTTTCTTTCTGCCGTGTGTAGCCGCCAGAACGACCACACGCTCAGTTGGAAAGTGAAGATCACTTTCTGTTTATGCTGGGCACCAGCGGTATTTAAACTCGCAACCTATGACAGGCCAGCTCACGCTTCTGCCACTGAGCCCAGGAGGAACCCTACCCAACTCGTTCACAGAATGAATGGCTGATAGATCGACTTACATATTTAACGCAGAAACAAAAGCTATGTCTCGTGACGGCCTGTCTCACACTACCACCATGAACCAGCGCAGAATACGCGAGAACAGTTTTTTCTTTAGTACCCTCGGGAATTTAAGATACGCAACCAGGATCCAACAGTAAGTGTAGTAGTGGGACTAGCTTAAGACCAGCAGGAATAGCGGTTGCTGTAGCAGAAGCATCTGCAGTAGTAGTAGTTGTAGCAATAGTAAAAGTAGCAGTATAACCAGCAGCCATAGTAGCAGCTGTTTGTGTTAGGATTAGCCAGCCACGGCAGTAGTAGCAACAGCAAGAGCAGCAGCGACAACAGTAGTTGTGTCGTCGTTGTCGTCCTACTGTCGTCATCCTCATCACCACCCTTGCTCATCTTCCCGTGTGTTGTGGTGATGACAGAGGCTGCGTGAGGAGACTCGCCTGGTGCAGTACGCTGTGCAGAAGTTCAAGACAGAGCTAGGCATGATGGACACCGCCGCCATGCTCCGCTACCACGCGGCCTTTCACGCCTTGACGCCAGAGGAGAGGTGAGCACGTGTGTACGTCATAAGAGCATGACGTCACTTCCGCAATTTTTTTTTTTTTTTTTTTTAGCGTTGTGGGGTGATATGTGGAAGTAGTGTGAGTTGGAGTATTGATAATTGTAGTGATGATGTTGAAACTGGATCCGACCTGCGTTCAAGAACTTCTTGTCCCCAAATCGTGGTCAATGGAGACAGTAACGATAAAAGTGTTGGAGAGTGAGAAACCTACGCTAGGACATTTTTGTTTTTTATTGGAAATGACGTGAAACACACACACACACACACACACACACACACACGCGCGCGCGCGCGCGCGCGCGCGCGCGCGCGCATTCTGGTCATGTATGTTACGTGTTGAATATGCAAATCAATGTTTTGATGGCTCGGAGTATCATAGATAACAGCCGTCCATCACTGATATAAATGTGAAGACTTTGTTTTTCATTCTGTGATAGTGTATCAAGGAATACCAATGCAATTTGACCATTTTGTTTTTATGATCGTAGTCAGAGGAATTCATTCTACAGTTTAGAATTACGGTTTATCGGGATTATATTAGAAGTGTGCAATGATGATAAAACGGCCAGCGCTGTGTGTGTGTGTGTGTTTGTGTGTGTGTGTCCAGGGAGGACGTGGAGGAACTTCAACATCTGTGGTCGGAGCTACGACGTCAGACCATGGAGACGGAGCGGCTGCTGACGTCACGCCTCAACTCCGTCACTTCCGGCATCGATTGTTTCACTTCTCTGTCTTCCATCAATGTCCTGCAGAAAGTGAGCCCTCATTCTGCTTTTTGCCTCCTTTTTTTGATTTCCTTGGGTGGGTTTTTGTTGTTGGTGTAGTAATTGTTGTTTTTTCTCTTCCTTTGGGTTTCTGTTTTGTTTTGTTTTGTTTGTTGTCGTAATTGTTGTTTTCTCTTCTTTTTTTTTTTCTGTTTGTTTTGTTCTGTTTTTGGTAAGTGCAGTTTGATGTTATGGGGTGTGCTTGATGCCTTTTGTGTGTGTGTGTGTGTGTGTGTGTGTGTGTGTGCGTGTGTGCGCGCGCGCGCGCGCGCGCGCGTGTATATATATATTCTATAGGTCTATTTCAGTGCTAATGTCGGTTCAGGCATTGCGATCTGGACAAAAAAAAAGTCAATGAGAAAGAGACACGAATTTTTCACCTGTTCTATTTCATTAATCAAGAAGAATGCCTCTCAGGTAAAAGGTCGCTGGCCTGTGCGTTATATTTGGCATCTGACGGTGGCCTGTATAGTATACATAAAAGCTCGGACAATCATAATTATGTCAAGATGTCCTGACGCTGAACACTCGTCATCGTCCAAAAAACATGAATGGATCTCTTTCTGATAATACCATAGATAAGACAGCGTTGCTTATAGCCCAGCCGACCGCAGTGGGTCATATCAGGGCTGTCAACTCGTTGAAGTCAAGTCTTGATAACGTGAACAATATTAGACAACACATCACGACTGTCAGTTGTACCAAACATTTCGGGAAATTCCCAGTTTGGAAAAAAAAAATCGATCCGAAATTCTGGATTTGCTGAAAACAAAAATCCCGAATTTCAAAAGTTGGTTGAAAAAAAAATGCACTGAAGGTCTTTTCTTAGAAGGGTGGATGGAAGGGTGAGGGGGTAAAATGTTGCCAAACGGAGCCAGGATGGAAGTCTTTGATCGTGATTCATCGCTTTTGGAACCAAAAGAACTAAGGAACAGTGAAATGACACGGCGAGTTCGATTACTGCCATGCTGAGCATGAATTATACTTCTCTTTTTCCACGACATGACGAGTAGAGAAACGTAAAGGGTAAGGTTTAAGTCGATCGATACGTCACCTGTCAGGTGCACACGGTGAAGTTTGACTCCTGGTACAGAACTAGGTCTCTCTGCCGGTATGTCAGAGCACTGTCTAAGTGTAGGCTGTATTTTGAAGCACTTTGGCCAGTTGTACCGGAGTCACCAGTGCTTTTAAACTCGTTCTTTCGTGCATTGAGTCATGCATCGACAAACAAAGGTAATAAGAGGCTTTTTTTTTTTTTTTGATAATTTGAAAGTTACTCGAATTTAGGAACGAAAAGTATAATTCCAACAGAAACACTCAAATCATATCACTTCAGTACAACTGATATTTTGAGGAAAAAACGTCTTGTTTTTTCTTTTTTTTTTTTTTTTTTTTTTTTTTTTTTTTTTTTTTTAGATAAGGTCACCTTGTTTCTATGTTTTCCTTTGGATTTTTTTCCCCCCAGATACTTGTGCCACGTGATGAAGTTGATTTGATGCCCCATTTTTCTGTGTGTGTGTGTGGGGGGGGGGGGGGGGGGCTGTGCTGGAATGATCCTAACAAGGATGGCATATTTGATCACTATTCCTTTGGTCTGACGCTTGCAGAAAAGCAACAACAACAATCACAACAACAACAACATCAACACCTTCTCTCTCTCTCTCTCTCTCTCTCTCTCTCTCTCTCTCTCTCTCTCTCACACACACACACACACACACACACACACACACACACACACACACACACACACACACACACAGAAAGAGATAGATAGATAGATAGGTGTGTGTGTGTGTGTGTGTGTGTGTGTGTGTGTGTGTGTGTGTGGTTTAATAGGTACTTTCTTCATCATCCTTTCTTCCAGTTTCACACATTTTTACATGTTAGCTTGTAGACACCTCTTCTATAATAAGTTAAGTGTATTGCATCTCTCTTACGTTTCACGCGGTTGGGGGATGGTGGCACCAGAAAATCTCTTACAGTGACAAGCACAAGGGGAACATCAATGAGTTGTGCACTCTGTCTTGGGTGAAGGGAGATCAAAACCTGCAGCCAACAGTCCACTCACAATTACAGTTCTGTGACGTCTCACCTCCATATGACTTCTGGATGACGTCCGTTGCAGACAGTGCACAAATATGGTCTGTCATTCGCACCAAAAGTGTTTGGTGCGAAAAAAGCACATCAAAAAGGAATTCTAGGGTCACTTATAAAGCCAACGTATCCCCTGTAAAGATAACTGATTTTATGATATTGTACTATGAGCACAAAACCTTCTACAAAGTAACGATAATAAGTGTAGCTGTGGAATTATGACCCCCGAAGATTGGCAGCTATGTGTCATATACACACGCACGCACGCACGCATGCACACACACGCGCGCGCGCGCGCACACACACACACACACACACACACACACACACACACACACACACACACACACACCTTTTCTAAAAGCCTACTATCCTCATCCTTTACCAACATGGAGGTTTTCTGCTTCTCTAGATGACCGACCTTCTGAAAGAGCAACACTTCCAAAGGCAGCTGGCTGCCACAGATGACGAGAATGAGCAGGAGCGGGAAACGGAGGAGGAGGATTACCAGGAAGAGGAAGAGGAATGGAGGAGAGCCTCACCTCGTCGGTACTGGAGACGGGGTTCCAGGTTCCCCACAGGCAGCTGGGATCACATCCCGCCATTTCCTTTCCCGCCGCCACTCAGGGGACGCTACTCCGTGTCCACTACCCACCTGGCTCGGCGGTCCTCATCCCCTCGATCCCATCTCTCCATGGAACAGGTGAGCCAAGGACGCTGTTAGAAGATGGGGAGGGCTTGTTGGGCGGTTGACTTCCTGCTCTGTCTGTTTGTGTGTTTTGTCAGTTCGCTGGCCGGAGCAGTATGGACATGTTTGCATTTGCTCTATCAGGCCATGTTTGCATTTGCAGCCTTTTACGAATGCAGCACAAAAATAGCCTTTGCATGTTTGCGGCTCAAAGGGCTCTTTTTGAGCATGTACACATACTGTCCCTTGTCAGTATGCTATTTCAGTCCTCTGCACACCAGAATGTTGTGTGGATTTTGTCAGTATGCCATTTGAGTCCTCTCTACCCCAAAATGCTCTGTGGATTCTGTCAGTATTCCGTTTCAGTCCCCTTCAACAGAATACTTTGTGGATTTTGTCAGTATCCCATTTCAGTCCTCTTCATCCCAGAAGACTCTGTGGATTTTGTCAGTATACTATTTCGGTCTTCTCCACCCCAGAATACTTTGTGGACTTTGTCACCTTGCCATTTCAGTCCTCTGCACCTCAGAGTATTTTGTGGACTTTGTCGGTATGTCATTTCAGCCCTGTCCAACCCCAGAACACTTTGTTGATTTGCGTAGCTGATCGTTCATCAGTGTCATATATCACCTTTCGTTTGCAAACCGTTCTAACACTGCCGCTCCAAGCTTCTCTTGTTCACTGGCAGATGGCTGTGCTCTGCGATTCCCAGGTCCATTCTGAATCTGACATGCACCGTTGCGTTTAACAGCCACAATGATGACGTCTTAAACCTTTCCTTTATGTAACCGAGTCGTCAACAGTCCGCTCAAGATATAGCGACAACCAGTCAGTAAACAACGTAGAAGAGCAATTGATCTCTACCCAGTAAGCACAAGCGACAATCACTGATTTGTTTTCGGACTCGGTTAAGAAAAGTATAAAAAAAAAAAAAAAAAAAAAAAAAAAAATTTAAAAAGCAGTCGAGACAAAATGAGCACACTTGCCCCAGTTTCAGACCAACCCGGAACACAGATGCACCCAAAATACCTAGATCTGGTTCGTTTACCGAAAACAAGCAAGGTGCCGCGAACGTAAAAGTTTCCACACATATTTCGCGTTCCGCAAACTAATAAGTACCCAAAACGTACATCTCCACATTGACCTGTCTCTCTGTGTCTGTTTTCTGTGAAGTATATCTTTCTTTGTCTGTCTTTAGCTACTTCTCATTCTCTCTCTCTCTCTCTCTCTCTCTCTCTCTCTCTCTGTGTGTCTCTGTCTCTCTCTCTCTCTCTCTCTCTCTCTCTCTCTCTCTCTCTCTCTCTCTCTCTGTATGTATGTATATGTCCTTGTCACTAACTGTCTGTCTTTCCGTTTCTGTGTCTGTCTGTCTGCCCTCCCTCTCTCTCTCTCTCTCTCTGTCTGTCTCTATGTCACACACACACACACACACACACACACACACACACACACACACACACATACTCACACTCACTCACTCACACACATACGCGCGCACACCCTATCTCATTGCTCACCGCACAGCAACAATAGGTTCATGTAAATAATTGTCGCATGTGTGTGAATGCATTCTGAGAGCGTGTTTATGCGTGTGTACGTGTGCGAGTCTGCATTATGGCATATAATATTAAAAATTGTGTTTGTTGGTGTACGGACAGAGTGTGTGTGTGTCTGTGTGTGTGTATGCGCGCGTGCATATGTATGTGCGTGCGTGCGCGCTCATACCTGTGTGTGTGCGTGTGCGCGAGCGCAAGTGCGTGCGTGTGTGTGTGTGTGTGCATGCATGTGTGTGTATGTGTGACTACATACATGCAGACCTTTCTATCATAAGAAAAACGTAACTGCCGTTGCACCCTATTAACCCCAGCCTGTGTTCTTTTGTCTTCCACCATACAGCTGCGGAGCAGCTTGCTGTCCGAGGTCAGACAGGAGATGAGGTCCAGCCTGCAGAGTCTTCAGCAGGACTTGCGTGTGAGTAGCCTCCCTGAACTGCATCAGGTCGAGACCCATTCCGGTCTGAAACTGAGAGACACGGCTGTTTTCTACGCTTACTTTCAGAATATAACTTGAAAAATACAGACACCTGCAGTGTCGGTCAGGAAATCTGAGCAACACTCTCAGAGATGCATCCTTTTAAGTGGAGCCAGTCTTCCCAAATGAACCCATAGCAAACCCACTCAGGGTAAGAGCCGGTCGGGGCCGAGAAATCCGTATTAATAAATGGCTCTGGTGGGAATCGAACACACTACCTCCCAGCCGGGATTCTGCGACGCTAGCCACTACACCACTAAAGCATGTATCATCCTTTGTCTGTACATTGGTCTCAGTATATGGTAAAGATGAGGCATTATGAATTGTTGTCACTGCAGTCACTCTCCATGCAAATATGTCATTTTGCTTTGGACTTTCATGTGTTACAGATGTGTGTGTGTGTGCGTGTGTGTGTGTGTGTGTGTGTGTGAGTGTGTGTGTGTGTGTGTGTCTGTGTGTGTGCGTGTCTGTCTGTCTGTACATTTTGATAGCATTGTTTTCTGTGTATTCAAAGATTAAGTTTATCTGTAGATCTGTATCTTAGATTACTTTAATTTCAAGGGTTTGGAGGACAATGAAATAGTTTGTAGG
The DNA here is from genome assembly GCA_016801955.1 of Conus betulinus. Lineage (NCBI taxonomy): Eukaryota > Metazoa > Mollusca > Gastropoda > Neogastropoda > Conidae > Conus > Conus betulinus. The sequence goes on from JADBJO010005098.1 coordinate 49,668, forward strand.
ACCTAAGGCAGTGAAGATGAACATTCAGAACTTTTTTTCTCATCCGCTGACAGGTTGGCTGGTTGTCTGCATGTTTATTCGAATGTTTGTGTTTCAATTGCTTCTGCGTGAAGTTGCATTTGCTGCTTCCGCCGTAACATTGGCTGTTCTTGTTGCTGTAACTGTTGTTGATAACGCTGTTGTTGGTGATGAAGTTAGAGGTGGTGGGTGTGGTGTGGTGGTGGTGGTGTAATGGTGCTGCCGCTGCACTTGCCTTTCTTCCAGCGACTGCTGTGATGTTATTTACGTTCTGTTCAACTACGAAGTGTACTGGGAGCTGGAGATAGAGAGGGAAAGAGAAATAATAAGTAAGGAAGAGAAGACGGGGGAGAGAAAAAGAGGAGAGATATGACTGAGAAAAAGAAAAAGGAGAGAGAGAGAGAGAGAGAGGGGGGGCAAACCTACTTTGTTGTTTTAACGTAGTAGTAAGAGCCAAGTAGCCACTCTCCACATCAGAGCATTGCATGTATGTCCCAGGAGCGAGACAGCGAAATCCACCGCCTGCAGCAGCAGCTTTTGCTGCAGAAACAGCAACAGCAACACCAGCACCAGCACCAGCACCAACCTCAACACCGCGCCTCCAAGAAGTCCAAGTCACCTCGGCCTCAGTCCTGGTCAGTGCCGACCCCGATGCCACGCGGCTCGAGGAGGACCAACACCAGCAGCAAAGAAACGGAGATCTGACCACCTCTGGGCTGACCTCAGTTGGGGCTGTCCCCCAGAGACGTTGTATTATGGAACAGAAGCTGAGACTTCAACAAGTAAAGAGTCTGAATCCCGCTGATGTTCAGCATAAAAAAAAACCCTGGCATTTTCGCTGCCCAAGTTAACAAGGTGTTGTGTTGTCAGTGGAGTCAGTGTGGTATCGGTGGTTATTCAAAGGTATATGCCGGCCACTCTGAACATTAATTTGTATTTCTTTATCAAAATTGAAACAAAAAACCAAAGTGCAAAGTGAAGGTTATTTAAGACACTTCACAAAACAGACAGGTACATTTTCTACAAACGTATCGTCTTTCAGACATCCCAAACAGGAAACATCGTAACCGCACAAAACACTTCTTCCCTATGTCACAGTCAGCATGGGGCTCCCCATTCTGATCGTGCTGGCTGCGATCTTCTTGTTACGATTTTCACGGCTGTAGCTGGAAATATCTGAAAAAAAAAGACATGTTTGTCGAAAGTTTGCTTTGTGCTGTGTATGAAATAAGCATCACCATACCCCATGATTGGTGTGTGAATTCAATTTCAGCTTGTTTTCGTAACACCGCAGTCTGTTGCGGTCTCTTTGTTCCCTTGCTGTTCTCATTGTTTGATAGTGGAAAATCTGGTGAGTTGTGAGGTTCAGGTCTTGTAAGACGTCTGGTTCTTACTGGACAATGTTGTTCACTGACTGGAGTCCAGTCAAATGACGCGTGTTGGCATGAGCCCCGCTGCTTCTGAGAAGAGTGCAATAGCCACACTGGGCACCGACTCGGCCTATGACGATAGGGTGCAGTATATCTTATAGCAGCTTTCCCCCTCCCTCACCTCCCCCCTTTCCCCCCCCCCTTACTCCCCCTCCTGTTCCGGTGACAGAAAGAAATTTATCAGCTTGCCCTCCTCCATCTTCCCCCACTCCTGATCCCTCTCACCCTTCCCACTCTGCCCCTGTGGTAGTCAGTCCTGTGGATTTATTTGTGTTGTGGAACCTTTATGTGCTGAACTCTGACCCTTTCTCCCCAACAGGAGGAGAGTCTAACATTCCCTCTGCGCTAAGCTGCTTTCCCTCCATGCCGGTAGGAAGAGTCCACTTCGTGCTGTGTGCTGAACCAGCTCTACCTGCAGGCAAAAGAGTCCATTTACCGACCCGTGTCAAACTGTCACCCTCACTGTTGAGTCATGTTACTGATCTGTGTCGATTCAGTGTCAATTTTGACTCGAGAGTCCGGTTACTGGTCTGTTCTTAACAATTGTACTTATCAGTAGCGGAGTTACTATCTTGATCTGTGTTAGATCGTTGTCTCCACTGGTAGGAGGGGGTGATCTACTCATGTGTGTGAAATCGTTGCCTTAGATGAAAGAATAGAAGAGTCTGATACTGATTTGTGTTAAACCAGTGTGTTCCGCTGGTAGAAGACTCCGTTATTATGATCTGTGTTAAATCGTTGTCCCTGCTGATAGGACAAATCAATCACTGGTCTGTGCATTGTATTCGCGGAAAAGAGACCCTGATTAACGATCTGTTTAAAACACTGTCTCCGCTGGTTGGAGAATCAAGTTATCAATTGATCTGCATGGACCACAGTCTCCGCTGGTTGGAGAGTCTGGTACTTCATCTGTTTGAAATCAGTGTCCCCTCTGTTGAAGCGAGTATCTGAGTATTGATTTGCTTCAGACCACTGATCCACAGGCAAGAAATTCCAGTTTGGGATGCGAGTTAGACCATTGCCCCCATTAAGAGAAGCGATAGACTCTGCGTCAAACGAATGTTGGATCGTCTTATTACCCTACCCATTAATCACGACAAACACTGGTGGAAGAGACAAGTTACTGATCTTTGTGAAAGCATTATTCCCGCTGGGAGAAAAAAAACAGCCACTCAGCTTATTCAGCCTTCCATGGAACATTTCATCCGGTGTGCACTTGCCCTACGTGGCAGTAGACGGAGATTGCCACCTGATCCGGGTTTACTTGGTCAGTTCGCGTCACCCAGAAAAGACCAGTTACCTGTCTGGAGAGAGGAGTGGGCAGTGGTATGTTTTGATCTGTATTTTGTATATAGCAAATAGCAATATCAATTTTCCATTTGTACTTGCCATTAACAGAAGCTAGTTTCCAAAATATTGTGCCATTAGCAGAGGTCACTTTCCATAATATTTTCCACTGGCAAAAGTCATTTTCGATTCCCACATACCCCAAGAAAAGGCTAATTTTGATCTCTAATTGCCATAGGCGAAGGATAGATTCGGTCTCTACTTCCCTTTAGCAGACATCAGATTTCCATCCCTACTTGCCATTAGCAGACATCAGATTCCATCTCTGCTTGCCACTAGCAGACACCAGTTCCCCATCTCTACTTGCCATTAGCAGATACAAGATTCCCATTTCTACTTGCCATTAGCAGACACAATATTCCCATCTCTACTTGCCATTAGCAGACACCATTTCCGTCTCTACTTGCCGTTAGCAGACACCAGATTCCCATCTCTACTTGCCATTAGCAGACACCAGATTCCCATCCCTACTTGCCATTAGTAGACACCAGATTCCCATCTCTACTTGCCATTAGCAGACACCAGATTCCCATCTCTACTTGCCATTAGCAGACACCAGATTCCCATCTCTACTTGCCATTAGCAGACACCAGATTCTCATCTCTACTTGCCATTAGCAGACACCAGATTCCCATCTCTACTTGCCATTAGCAGACACCAGATTCCCATCTCTACTTGCCGTTAGCAGACACCAGATTGCCATCTCTACTTGCCATTAGCAGACACCAAATTGCCATCTCTACTTGCCATTAGCAGACACCACATTCAGTCTCTATTTCCCATTAGCAGACACCAGATTGCCATTTCTACTTGCCATTAGCAGACACCAGATTGCCATCTCTACTTGCCATTGGCAGACACCAGATTTGCTACTTATTAGCAGACACAGATTTCCATCTCTACTTGCCATTAGCAGACACCGGATTCCCTTCTCTACTTGCCATAAGCGGACGCTGCATTCCATCTGTACTTGTCAGTAGCAGAGGTCATATTCATTTCTGCTTTCCAACAGCACTGGTCACATTCCATCTCTACTCGCCAGTACCAGAAGCTAGTGGCCGTCTGTACTTGCCATAAGCAAAGGCTGATTTTGATTAATATTTCTTATGAGCAGAGGCCAAGTATGTCTGTACTTGCCATTAGAGAGAAGCTTGTGTGGGTCTGTTTTTGTCAGTTTTGATCTGTTTTGCCATTTACCAGAGGCCAATTTTGAGCTGTACTAACCATTCGACCGCCCAGCATGCAAAGGCCAACCCCCAGTGGTTTCTTAGTTGTTCCATGCCGATAACAACCAAACATTGTTCGATCTGTTTTACCCGTTCTACACTCCGGGAAATCGACGCTAGTCTGTACGCGCTCGTTCTAGCTGCCAGCAAATAGGAGCTAATTTCCAAGCTGTACCTAAACAGGTTTATTTGTCGGGAAGCAGAGTCTTATCTGTACATATCAGCAAGACGTCTGCGCTTATCTGTTCTGCGTCATAGAATGGAAGCCAGTTTCAATCTGCACAAAACCCGTTTTCTTCCCCTACCACCTCTTTCTTCCCCTCCCTTACTTTCGCTTCACCTAGAAGGGGGCGCCAGCAGGTACAGTCTATGTTGTAAGCCAGTCTTACAACTGGTGGAGGCGACCCACTTTTCTATTCGCTGTCATAGCCTGCAGCTCCCCTGGCAGGAAAGAACCCCGCAGGTCGGCCCTGATCTCGTATCGCTGATTTCAGGGAGAGCTTTATAACCATGTCACCGCTTACTGCATGATCTCTGATGTTAGCATTCATGTTTTTTTTTTCGCTCAGTGATGAGGCTTCAAGGTACGTTACCATGTCATGCACAACTCACTGTGAAACGTGTACATACAGAATGTTTGGATTGACATGATATTCGACAGAAAACCTTTACTGCAGACAGCGCGGGAAGACCTTGTTCACGTATTTTCCTTTTTTTTTCTTCAGATGACTTTACCATTCTTTGTTATTTCTGTAGGAGGGAGATATTTCCATTGTGTGCCAATCTGTCCTTACTTTATGGTGGAAGAGCCCAACCAGTGACCTGTGGCATAAGCCACTCTTTACAGAGGTTGGACGAGTGGTGTGTCTGACTGGAACATAAATCAGGTTCGCATTGTAGTTTGAACTTGTCTCAATTTAACAAGAAGGCATGCACTAGTGTAAATGGAGAGAGAATGAAAAAAGAATTTGAAGTGTACAACACTCTATCTGGGATCATTTGATGGATGCTGTAATGATATAAGTTATTCTGTATATCAAGCATCATTTGACTAAATGTCGCAAACTTACATTCGATGGATGTCACAGACTAACGGTAATGGCGTTTCACATTCTAACAGACATCCTTCAATAACTATCAGACATCATCCATAAACTAACAGACAGTTGGTGGAATATCACAGGCGAGCATTTAATCAAATTTCACAGACTAACAGACATTACTGGAATGTCACAGATGCATACTAGCAGACATGTAATGGAATGTCTCGGCGGTGTGGAAGGCCACCAATGCCCTGTTTTTCCACGTGCTTTCTAGTAGTCACTCTTCAGAAACCATTCTTCCTGTTCGAACATTTTTGTCCGTCTAGCTGTTTGTTGTTCTCCAGAGTCTTTTCCTGTATCATGGTCAATACTTGTCGCACTCCTCAATTCTGTTATATGTAGGTAGATAGTGATGTGATACGTGGTATGATGGACACTATTTGCGGTCTCACAAAGTCTACGTGGACAATTAGTTTTTTGCCTTACTATCTGCTTCACGTGTGTTGATTACTGAGAACTGAAAGTTAGTTCACATCAAATATATTGTGTTATGGTGTCGATGATCCCTACATGCCTCATTCGGAAAGGAAAATGAGTGTTTGTCCGATTGAATTTTAATGTATCATCATCATCATCATCATCATCATCATCATCGTCATCACCTGTCAGCTCTCCCTGTGCGTAGATCGGCAACAAGGTAGGCCAAAGTCCTCTGTCCTAACCCTCCTCGCCAGACATTGCCTGGTGTGCCCCAGCTGTTGATGTCTGTTTCAAGGTCCCAGTGCCACGTGTCTCTAGGTCGGTCTTGCTTCCGTTTGCCTTGGACGGTCCATTTGAAGGCTTGTCTGTTGATGTTTGAGTGGGGTCTCTGAGAGTGTGTCCGGTTTCTTTCTGTTGATCGTGTCACTGGCTGGTTGCTGGTGTGCTTTATGCTTTATGCTGGAGGTCTGTGTTGCTGTTGGTGTCTGGCCAGCGGATCTGATGGATTTTTTTAGTCTTCTGTTGACGAATGTCTGCTCTTTCGCAGTATTTTCAATGTGCTTCTGCACCAAACAGTAAGATAATAAGACAGTAACATTTTAATTACGATCTGTAATTTTCCTTGCTTCATGCCTGACAACGTTCATAAAGTTGAGGAGTATTCAGTGATGAACAGTTCGTTTTCGTGGATTCCTTCTTGATTTACATATCACTTATCTGTCACATAAATATGAACTATTTATATTTTATGTACATCTCTTCCAGTATGCTTACGTATGTATTATTCGTGTATCACATGAATGGGCAAATATCAAAAATGAATCGAGTGTGGGGGACGTTGTCTTCTGTTCTGATCTTCATGATGTTGATTTGTTTCTACATGACCAACCTAAAAACGAGACGGCGCTTTCATATAGGGTCATCGCAATGATTTTGTATAGTATGCATTTCAGATGTGTCATCATTTGCATGTGCCTTCTAATCAAAAAAAAAAAAACGTACACTTCTTGTTTATATTAAATGTATGCAATGATTGAGACATGATGACGAATCACCGTGCCTTCTGTTAATATGTCATGAACATTTGCAAAGGTTTTTTTTTCACGTTCCCTTTGTATAACATGTCGGTTTTCCACCCTGTTTGGTATGCATGCCAAGATTTGTTTATATGGGAAGGGGTTTTGGGGGGGGGGGGGGGGAGGAGGGGGATATTATTACCCTGCCTGTATGTCTATTTATAATGGCTGCTTCATTCCATATAGAATTTTCTTTGTGATACTGTAACGATTGTGATATTGTTGTCTGAAAACTTGTGATTCCACCATTAATCTATAAGGTTTCACAATTTATTCTTATACACGTGTGCGTGCATGCGCGCGCGCACGTGCGTTTGTGAGTGTGCGCGCGTGTGTGTGTGTGTGTGTGTGTGTGTGTGTGTGTGTGTGTTATAGAGTCTCATGCATCATATATATATAATGCTATCCCAAAAAGCATTGTCTTAATTATATATACGCTTATCATTTGCTTCCAACACAATAAATTATATGTAAATCAAGGTATCAATGAATGAAAGATGAATGGTGAAGGAAATAAATGAAAAAGTCAACAAAATGGGTGAATGAATAAATGACAAACTAATTCAGTACGACAGAGATTCTTTTCTTTTGTGATTACAACGCATACCGGCCTGGTCTCCTCAACTTTCTCCTGAAACAGTAACACAGATAGCACATTATTAATGTCTTATACTTTTCGCATTCTTTAAACATCTGTAACATCTGTGGGCTGATGTTGAGCAAATCTTAGCCATCTTTTTTTCTGCCTTATGCTCTGTGCCCCCATCTGACCCCTGTCCCCCTCCACTCCCCCTATTAACCCAGTAGTGACGCTGCTCCCACACTTCAGTCTTCCTCTCGCACACCCACACCCCGTGTTGTCCAGTCACAAGCCAGGACTTTTCTGTCCACGGGTGGTGAATACTGTCAAGTCGTCCTTTTCATCTGTTCGGGCGTCCAAAGTTGGTCGCTCAAATGATAAGAGAGAAAGAGAAATAAGGTGTTTCGAGAGAAACGTCTTATTTTTCTTTCTCTCTTGTATTCTGAGCGACCAGCTCTGGATGCCCGAACAGCGTGTCTATTTTTCATTCTGTTTGAAAATACACCAAAACTTGGTTGTGTTTTGTTCAATGCAGATGTCCGTGAATCCATCTGTGTTAGCAAACAAAATGAAATTTGCGCAGAACAGAAGCACACTCATTTACACACACACACACACACACACACACACACC